>JAPQRN010000019.1:24569306-24579895 GCA_037367275.1 Coranthus polyacanthus
ATTTGGGCCTGCCAGGGCACAGGTCTCAAAGTGCACACTAATTAAATACATGTAAAATATGATATTTCTGACTATCTTTTGATAGTCTGGGGCTATATAGTAATTAATCATGTACATAATGAATATTAAGTGAAAGGGAGCTTTTCTTCTCACTTTTCTCGAGAGTGAAACATTCTTATTCTATAAATACCTTGATAGCTCAACAGGATTTTATTGAAGCAAAAGTGCAAGGAATACTAATTTATTCTACCCAAGTAATGATGAGAGAGAATAATTAGTCAAGTGAAAAAGAAGCTCATTATTTAAAAAAAAAAAAAAAAGGAAAAAAAGAATAGTTGTTATTTGAGCCAAAATTTGTTGGAAGTCATGTTTCTCTTTTAGCTCACATTAAGAATATACACAGCTCCTTTTGTGTTGAAGTTTAAAGGCAATGAATTACTGTATTTACCCATTTGACAAATTAACTGAGCAACTGTGTCAAACACATCTGTTTGAACTACTGAAACAAAGGGTGTTAAATAGAAGTCGTGGCACCTTTTGAATATCACTAGAGAAATGTGACACGTGAGGTTTAAACGTCTAGATTATTTTAGTTTCTGCTGCAAATATGATCAGAAATACTAAATGTTCACATTGCATCAAGAATAGTGAATGTAAAATAAGGGTAAGACCTTCTACTTGATTGCCTCCATTTTCCCAACTGGCCTGTTAATCATCCTGAAGTATTCCAAATATAATCCCATCACATCTCTGACCTTTTGGGAGAGGCAGCCATCAGTACAATTAAAGTGTCATAGAAAATGCTGCATAGATTTGATGCAAATCTCCTTTAAAAATGAGCACTCCCCGTTGAGAAGCAGAAAGAGTCCAAAACAGATACAGAGTGTAATGGAGAACACTCCTGACTCCATGTATCCACATGCAGTTTAACCTTTTCCACCGCCATCATAAAACATGTCAAAGGAATAATTGGATGTCAAAGGGATAATATGCTAAATGAATAATAAATTACCTCAGGTGACTAAAACCATATAAACTGTGTTTCCATTAATAAGCATAATTAAAGGTAATACTAGAGATGTAACAATTAATCGATTAGTTGGTGACTATTAAAATAATCAACAACTATTTTGATAATCAATAATCAGTTTGAGGAGTTTTTTTTGTTTGTTTTGGGGTGGTTTTTTTACTTGTTAAATCTGAATCATTTTCTGGTCTCTTTCCTCCTATGTGACAGTAAACTGAATATCTTTAGGTTGTGGATCAAACAAGACGTGGGGACGTCAACTTGGGTTTTGAGAAAAACGTTTTCACCATTTTCTGATACTTTATACACCAAGCAATGAATCGATTCATTGACAATGAAAATAATTGTTGAAAATAATAGCAGTTGTAGCCCAATGTAACACAATTGTTTTTATTTATCGGCAGAGTCTCAAAATTACTACTGGTTTAGCTTCAAATATCTGGCATTCAAGCTAAATATTATTTGTGAAGTGAAAGTAATAGTAGTATTTTTAGTATGTGTAGCTTTTAAATTTGCTGCTAAAAAGGTCCTGGGGTCATGGGGTCTTTCATAACCTTTTAATGCTCCTCATGTGACACCACCAGCTTAGCTAACGGGTATGATTTTTTTTTTTTTTTAATTGCAGAATCAAAGATTGTTTAGCCCTGCTCAATTGTCTATGCTTCAACACTCCATAGTATTCACACCGCCTCTATTTGGTCGAAGAAATAACAGCAGCAGCAGCAGCAGCAGCGAAAACAATCGCTGTGTAACTGGAGGAGAAAGGCGACATGAGTGAGGGGAGCACATTACAGGAAAAAAAAGGCACAATCTACTTCCTGGTGCTCCCAGTTTGAATTTCAATCAAATTAGCGTCTCTTAAACTCAAAGTGACCCGTCTAGCTCCATTTCATCTGAAATGCTGATGAGGTTCATGGCACAATTATCAAGACAGACATCTCTCTCAAGAGGCACGCCTGTTGATAGCAGACAGGCCATTGAAAAATTAAATCATTTCCAGGGCCACGGAATGGCAGCAAAAGAAACAGTCTGTCGCAAACAGGACACGCTGAAAAAGAAGGAAAAAAAATATACACATGCACAAAAAACACACGCATAGACGAATAATCACCTCTGATATCAGTATATTTAGAGCATTTTCAAAGGGGGTGGCCCAGTAATGTTTCCGGAAATAGGTCGTTAGAAATTAACCATTAGCATCCTGCTTTCAACTTAAGAGTCTGACCCAATATCCGGGTAATACATCCCTTAAACTTGTAATTACTGTCATATGGGTCCGCTCAAAGAGGGGAACTCCAGGAAACCGCCTGACTCGCATCCGTCAGTCTCACCTATTGATTTTTGAACCCAGCAAAAGTACATTGTCATGACACTGAAGTCTTGTAACACTGAACACATCTGAATGTGACCTTCTAAGATGCACAGAATGTACATAAAATTTTACATATAATTTATGCTGACTATAAGTTTTAAAGGAAATTGGTGGGAAAAATAATACATATTAGGTGTGTCACCTGGATTAAATCTTTTATCCTAATATACTGTATGTCATTTAACTACGGTACTAATTACGATATCAGTTTTCATTAAATGATCAGGCTAGTTTAAGTTTGTGTGTTTGACTTGACATTTCTAAATAAGTAATCCGTGCACTTTCCTTGATAACCAAGCAAGACGACTCAAAACGCAATCGTAATCTTGCAACATGACTATTTCACCAAATCGTGCAGCCCTAAAACAAAACCTGAAAAATCAAGGTGCTTCATTGAATTGGTAACCTTTCCTTAATTACTGAATATATATTTATATTTATGGAAACTTAGATTTTACTGTTGTGTAGTTAACAGTAAATTAGTCAGTAAATACAGAGAAACTACAGCTAAAATACTAAGAAAAACCATGATTACTCATGAATCATCAATATCTACAATACAAACTTGAACTGATGGGAAAGCATTTCTTTCATTGTTTCATTCATTCATTCATTCATTTCTAAGAATATGTAATTATATCCTGGACAAATACCTCATTACTATACATCAGTAGAGTTTTCAGGTATCTGTACTTTACGTGAGTATTTTTTTTTTCTCACAACTTTTAACTTTTACTTCATAGATTTTAACACAAATATCTGTACTTTCTACGCCCTACATTTTCAAAACAGACTCCGTACTTTAGTTTTAATGCATTTAAGGGGAATTATCCATTATTTGGAATTTTTCAATGATTTGATTTTGCCTTCCCAATATGTGACTTGATTTGTTGGGTAACAGAGGAGGTCTTTCTAAGAACTGGTACATACTTATGTCTGGGTTATTATCAGCATAAACTGGTCATAACTACACTGTACATAGTTGAGTTTATCTTAGTATTTACCAGTAGTACTTACCCAACAACATACTATAATCTAAACTATATTTACTGGCAACATACTTAGTAGTTAGAAGACAATAAAATAAAGAGGTACCATTGCATCTATGTTTTGATTCACATTATATTAAAAATGTTTTCCAATAAAAGTTATTTGTTGGTCTAAGCTGTTGTTAGCCTATGAGCATCACTGATGCCTGGTCATACACTTTTTTTTTTTTTTTTTTTTGTAATTTACCACATCATCACTGATGTATAGTGTTGAATAGTTGAGGGCAGTTTCATGGCTCATGAACTTGTGCACACCCCTCTGAAACGCACCGGCTGAATTGGGATCTTTATGAAATCTTAATCTTGCTGTGCTTTAAATAAACACTAACACTGTAGGTACAGAGATGAAGAACAAGGCGCTGTGCTGTCAGGCGGCAACAATGCAGCTCCTTGGAGAGCCATGCAAGCAGCCGTGTCACTGATATAAAAATAGTGTAAGCAGCACCATTTAGTCTCTGGAACCAAACTTATCTCACATTTACTGACTAAAAACTGCAAAATACATGCTAATATTACTGTCACATTGCCAACAATACAAGTCAGCTGTGGATATATGTAACCCTTTCAGGACTAAGTAAAACTCCTGAGGGCAATAATCATTTCTAGGATAATTATTAATGATAATCAACTCAGTCTAAGCGTCCTGTAATTCCGCTGGATTCTAAATCCCCTGTTCGAGAAGAGATCTGCATTGATCATTTTTGTCAATGATCTGCTCCTTGGAAGTCACATGATCCAGAGGCACGGCAGGGCCGGGCCACGTCATGTTACAGCGATCGATGACCTTGTTATTGAATACTTACAATGAAGCTCATTAGTCAAAGACAGATCGATAGATGTAAGCCACTTATTCATATTGTATATCTTAATATGCTCTTTTCTGTGAAAATGATTAGTCAAGATGTGTCACTGTCATCCCCGCTGCTCCTCAAGCTATTGTGATAAGGACTGGTCAGATTTAATTAAATAACAACTAAGCCCCCCAGATGGTGAATATGTGGGTACGACTAGCTCTGCTATGAGAAAGATTATTTCAATATATTTATATTGCAGTTTTAATTTGTTGGAAATTAGCTGTGTGGCATCAGTGACTTGTGGTTGCAATTATTATCATTATCATCATTACAGAAGAAGAAATGTAATTATTAAAAAAAAAAAGAAAGAAAGAAAAACTAAAAAAAAATCTGAAAAGAAGAAGATGAAAAATCCTCTCGTTGAATATTATTATCATTGAATTAATTATTTCAAACTGTACTGCCTTGCAATTTCACATCTGCTGGGGAGGTGTCCACGTGAAAAATTCCTGTACAGATTATCACCCACTTGAGTCAACTAATTGCTTGCAGCTGAATGTTCTAATTGAGCCACAACAGTCCTAAGGCTATTTTCATAAAATCATTGTGCTCATGAATATAATATGCCAGCCAGATATAAAAAAAAAAAACAACTTGGAGTGCCAACAGGATCTATCAAACTCAGCAAAGCCTCAATCCAATTCTCCACACTTTAGGACCACATCAATTTTCGATGCTTAAAAGTGAACACCGTTTCCACATAAGTGCTAATGCGAGACACACACAAACACACAAACACACACACACACACTAAAATTAGCCAGGGTAATTATGGCAACAAATAATTTTGGCTCTTCAATCCTTTATTGATGAGACCAGTACAGTAGGAAATACTGTTTTTTTCCATTCACAGTGTGTGTAGCGGGTTGCCCCACATATGGAATTATTTCAGCTCGATGTTTAGCTGGTTAGACTCTGCAGGAGCGCAGAGCAGAGTTTTGATTTGTGGGAAAGTGAAAGAGTCGTGTAGATATGAAACAAACCATTCAAATTCATCACATTTCTTGTTTGATACTTTTCCTTTGTTTTGGCTGCAAAGGCATTGTTTCATTACATTTGCTTCCTATTTTAGTCTATTCTTGTAGACAAATGGACAGCAAAAAGGGAAAAAAAGTCATTAATTGGTCCCACATGCAATCTTGGATGTTTGTCAGGTTGTCCTTGAATCTATTTTCATGACAGGAAACTGTTTGATTCCTCCCTGACTATGCAAACACTGCCTTTATAACATAGAAAACATAGAAGCAAACATAAAAAATATATATAAAACATATATATTGCTAATTTTCACATAGATTTGTCCTTGTTGAAATTTTTCCTTCAGTATCAGATGTGTGAATTTTTAAAAACCCACTCACTTGAGAGAGAGAGACCTTCTGTATCAAAGGACTTTTTTTTTTCTTCGAACACACACCTTCCTTGTGTTGTTCTGAGTACAATAGTTCAGCGGTGACATTGAAATACCGAAAAAACATATTTAAAATAACACCTGAACTGAGCCTCTGGCACGCTCCGAAAATGCATATGAGAAATGAACCCGAGTCCTCTATAAAAGCTGGGTGAGAACGTTCAATGACACTGTTTGGGATTTGTCGTCAGGCGGCTCCTGCTAGGTCAGTGTGTGGACTGTTTGGTGGGAATGAAACTGAGGGCCGGCATTATACACAGGGCCACAAACAGGGAGCAGACAGACTGCAGCCTTTTGAACACAGACAATGTGAGTCAGCTATCTGACTTCATCAAATAGGGCTTGACAATAAACCCTCTGAATACAAGGGCTGCACTGTTTTATTTCATTATTTTTTTTATTTCCCAAGATGGCTTGCCAGAGTTGCTGACGGTCTCGTACTGGCCAATATCTCTCTCTGTGGCACTCATATGTCATTCCATCCTGTGCACTTTGGCTCAGATGGCATCCCTATGTGACAACTGGTCTCATGTCTAAGGTCTCATGTACTGTATATAGCCTTGCCAGTCGAGTTGAGTCGAGTGTGTGTGTGTGTGTGTGTGTGTGTGTGTGTGTGTGTGTGTGTGTGTGTGTGTGTGGGAGTACATATACCTTGGTGGGTTTGTTTTCCCACCCTAAATCATCCTTCTTTGAGTGATAGCTATAGAGAGAGTGGCTTTAAAATTTGGGACAAGTCTGTTGTCAGTGATCAATCAGTGGGAGTTTAGGAGCTACGCAGCATCTTAAAGTCAGTCCTGCCAAGAGTCTGCCCCTAATCTGACCGACGGGATTTAGCAAAGGCTCGATGCTAAAGAGCAGGAACTTGAAGTTAGAGGAAATGTGCTTAATGAGCTCCATTTTGCACTGGACTGCAAAATGTAAGTGAAGTATTTCATGTTAATTAAAAAGGTGGGTTGAAATGCTCTGAAAATGTGTCCTTTATGTGTATATACCACTCTATAGATTGCAAACTATCCTTTCAAAATCAGCCTTTTATATCAATCAGGCTTGACAGAAACTTAAATTGCAAATTTCGCAAGGTTAGGTATATAACAGAGCAAGTTTGAATAGACAGAATAATTACTTTCTGCAAGCCTGATGAGATCTGTAATTTGTGTGAACACATAAAATAGATGTTAGGTTTTAACCATTACAAAATGTTTATTTTGTGAGTCAAAATGGATCCCCTTCACACCAAACTCTGAAATAAAGATTTATTTAGAATCTTTAGAATTATTGTATCAGAGAACAGGGAAAGTACATTTTAAGAAGTTTTCATGTTTTGGGAAAAAACATCTGCTATCACACAATTTCATGTCCTATTTTACACAAGATTCATAGTTGTCTAACTATTTTGATGCTCGCAATCTAACTATACAATAATTGTTAGTTGCAGCCTTACATACGACATGAAAACATAACAGACGTGATGTTTTTTTTTTTTTTTATTAAAAACTGAAAATAGCAAGGACATTCTGGATTTGTGGAGTTTTTGACATAATCCTTTATAACATTTAAGACCATTAAACAAAGTCTATATCTGTTGTTTTTAACCTCCTTGTATTTTTTGTGGGTCAATTTGACCACATTCATTGTTTGACAAATCTCTTATCCTCTCGTAAATGATGGGCATCATTTTCCTCATTTTTCCTCATATTTAATTCCTTTTCATCATTCAATGAGGACAACAGGGTCAACATATAGTTGCAGAGTTTCAAGACTGCCTAAAACCACAATTTTTCACATTACCATTCACATTTGGTATATGTGGATTTATCCTACTTTGTGACTGCAGTGCTTTGCCTTAGTTTTATCTCATCTGCTCTTTGTTTGCGCTGCTCTCCATTTCTGCTTCATCGTTCAAGTTTTTAATTTCCTTTCGTTCAGGGTCAATTGTCTTATTATTGGTATTAACATTAACATTTTGTACGTTATCGATGGTAACAGGTTACTGCTGCTATTTCTTCATAACACCCGTCTATTCAGTTTTGTATTTTTGAGGGAGGAAATCAATCCCACACAAATCCTTTCTGCTTGGTGGATGATTTTGTGCAAAACACAAGAGATGTGGAGGACCTTTTTTTTAACACAGGAAAAAAAATGGATGTGAATAGACAACCAGACAAACCAGACAATTGTCCAGCTCTGGTTGCTCTGGGCAACTATAGTCTGCAGTTACTGTTAAGCCCTGTCAATTATTTTTCTAAGAGTCCTGTTACTTTGGCAAAAAAAAACATTTTTTCTGGTACTGCACAGAGGTGTCTGCAGTTTTACCTTTGTGACATAATCTTGTAGGCATCTGGAAGATAGCAGTTGATGTTCTCCATCTGGAAAGGGTCGGCATCGCAGATCTTGTCGTCAGTGCGGCCATAGTTGGCGCTTTCGATCATTATGACATCACTTCCTGGACACCGCAAATCGATGGGATAACCCTCACAAGACAGCTCCCTCCGCACTAAGCCAAATGGCAGGGCAGCACGACTGAACCCTGAGGGAGAAGACAGGGAAAGAGAGAAAAAGCTTTATCAATGCAAATCCAAACAAGATGTCTAGTTAGGCTGACACAAAAACAAAACAGGGGATCATAGATGGATGCTCCGGATACACACACGAAGCACAACATCTTTGTAAATGCTCTTTCTGACTTTATTTTTAAGGCTACAATGGTTTAACAACATGAATAATGCTGATGTGCGAATACTGAACTCTGGATTAGACCGCTAGCCTGACATACATCAGTGTATCGAATAAACATTTCAGATCTCAACTGCACAAGTGAGCTATTGGTCTTTGTATGTCATCCACACTCCTTAACCGGTCCTGAAAAAAATCAATAACTGTCATTAAAGTCTAGTTTGTCAGCTAAAATGTGTGGAGCACTGTAAACCTCTCGACCATCCATGTACCGAAACTGCCTAATAAGACAGCTGATGTGATGGTTAAAACAAAAAACAAAAAAACAAATAAAAAACGTTAGGAATTTTAAATAGTTTTCTGCCATTTTTATCTTTGTAATACTCCTGACCTGTGTTTCATTTCAATCTTGGAACACACTGTTATAGAGTCTATCGCTGCACATACAGACTTGTGGTTTACTTGCAATGCTCATTTTCTATTCAAAATGAAAAAAAAAGTACAACGAGCATCAGTACAACATGAGTGTAATTTAATCCACTTTGCTGTGCTGACAATCGAAGGGAGGGCTATTGGGAGGCTGGGGAAAAAACAAAAAAGTTTGACTATGTGCGTGTGTGTGTCAGAGAGGGTGAGGGTGTAGGAAAAATAGAAAAGAAATCAATACTGTGGCTTTGTGCTCTGAGAATGTGAACAATGCCAAAAGCCATACTCAAACTAAAAGTAAACGACATACATACAGTAAGCTGGACCAGTCCAAATACAGATTATTTTTGGTCTGGGCTGATTTCTGCAGCTATAACATGCTATGTATTAGAATGGAGTGACATAGAGCTTAAAATGATTGCCAGCTGGCACTCTGTGAACTTTAACTAAACCACCAGTGGCACTGAATAATAAGCACATTTTCCATGCTTCCGGAGGTGATTCTGTCACCTTTTTGAGTCTTTTAGGAACTGGGTGTGTTACCTGCAGCTATGGCTGTGCTGTGAGTATTTCTAAAGCTCTCACTTCACTTCTCTAATGAGGTTTAGGATAACTGGCCAGTTGCAGGAAGAAAAAACAAAAACAAATGCTGTAACTACTTTACATGCACTAATTTGTTTGGCACGTGGACAACCAAACCGATCCATAAGTGCTATTGTTTATAACTACAAAGCTTCTTTTCTTTTCACGAGTCATTTGGCGAGATGCTCTTTGTGTGGCAACAGTTTTCTTTAAGGCACTGACTTCAGCTCTGCTAAATTGGCCTGGAAAGCCTGTGTTCATTTTACCCTATTGGATGCTTCATCAATTAAGAACCAATACAATTATCTTTGTCTGATTAAATGCTTTGCTACAATGGGGGGATTAGCATTCTGTACTGTGCCCTTCACCAGAAAATGCTACTGTGGTATTTCACAAAGGAAGATAAATGTCACTTTGTATTGCCTGAGCTTCCATTTGTGGCCCAATCAGGTAAAAGTCTCACTAAGGTGCTCAATGAAGAGCTGGGGGTAAACAATAAATATCTCTGTGTGGAAGAGGGGAGCTGTCTTGTCCTATCTAACCTCTATTTGGGAGCATACAGTCATCAGGGAGTGATCTTTTTTTCTGCTTTTGCTCTTTCTGACAGCAAACTTTCTCATGTGACCAATAGGCATGAAAATGTAAAGGCTTTCAAATATGATAGGTTTCAGCCATATTTCATTTTTGCAGCCCTTTTCTCTCTAGAGCCAAAAAGAAACGCTTAAGGTGATAAACAATTTATCAGAGATGTTGGCTCATGAGAAAAAGCCCAAGTGGAGAAAAAAAAATGAAAACATGGCATGTTAGGAACAGAACTTGACAACCAATCTTGAGTTCTTGTCAATGTACTTCAGCGCAGCACCATCAAAAGTCAGCTATGCAATGTGTAGTAACTGTAAAAACCTATGTAAAACATCAGTCAATGTCACATTACAATTTTTAAATCATGATATGAAAATAACAGATGTACTGTATAAGGGAGATGCATCAATTGCTTTTCTTTCACTGGCTGTCAAGTAAAAAGACAGTCTTTAAATTGGCCACATATGCTGAATCTGAGATATTTAAATGCTTTATAAAATATGTACGTGAAGTTAAATGAATGAAAGGGATAGCAATGCATGAGCCCAAAACACACTCTACTGTGTCACTACATCTCAAAAATCAAGAGCTGGAAAAAAGTATGCAATGCATGTTG
>JAPQRN010000019.1:24579995-24593505 GCA_037367275.1 Coranthus polyacanthus
CCCCCTCTCTCTTTGGTACAAGCAAAGGAAGTCTGTGAAGGAAAAGAAACCTTTAAGTCAAGACTCTTCCCACAGTGCTGATTCTATAATCCAGAGATATCCTTTACAACAGCATGTATTCTTAAGAAGTCAGGTCCGCACAGGGGAGGAGAAGAAAGAAAATATTGCATATATCCTGCTAACAGCAGGGTATGAGGTAGACTGCTGACTCTGTGTGGCCATTGTAAAAAAGAATTACACTACTGGATGACAGATATTAACATCTTTTGAATTTCCAAACATTAACTTCAGCTCAAGACTGCATTTGTATGTTTTTGCTTTTTGTGTATTTTTTTGTATTTTTTTGTTTGTTTGATTTTTTTTTTGTTTTTTTTTTTGGTGTTGTATGTTGAAAGCTGATGTCACTTTTGGGCATGGCTGACAGAAAAAGACAGTCACTTATGTTGAGGTTTCTTCTCCTCTGTAATTCAGCCCATAACATCTGTAGATTATTAAATGCTGTGACAACTGATGCTGAAGCTATGACTTATGTGGCAAGAATGCACTCCCAGGTCTTTACTTATATCTGTATTGTGATCACTGAGAACCCAAGGATATTTTCTAACGGGAAAATAATTTTTTGACTGGAAAAAAAGAGAAGATTGACTGGGAAGATTGATATAGTTCTTGTTATGTTTAATCCAAAAATAAGGCTCATATAATATGCAGTATCAAAACATGCAGGATACTAGTTAATGTTGGGTCTTTGAAATCTACTTGAAGAGTAGAGGAAAGAGAGATAGAGACAGAAACGATATTGGGAGAAGAAGAAGGAGGCAAAGAGCAGCAGGGGAATGAGCATTCCAACCTCATTTGTATTCTCCACCATCCAATTCACTCCAGTTCATTTACATCTCTGCTACTTCCATAGCAACAGCAGGGGGGCTATCAGGAGCATCTTTGATATAGGTACATGACTCTGAAAAAGATCTTGTCATTTCTCTTTGAATAGAAACCATAAAAAGCTTTTTTTCCCTTCCTTTTGGTGTTAAGGTAGGCTTCTTAAAACAGAAATCTACCCTGTCAGAGACTTTTTTTTTTTGCGTCTACCCTTTTCCTCATCTCCTACCAGCATTTACAGACATATAAGCCGGCACAGGAAATGCCATCATTGCACAGAAAAGAAACTTGATCCTGTGTCTTAGTATTAGACGGTTTTACTGTATTGAGACAAAATATGGACATAATGAGAGCCCGGAAACCAATACAGCTTTTTTTCTGTTATATTTCAGAAGATTTGAACAGATTCAAGGCATCAAGTGTTGCTGCCAGACAAAATAAAAATGCACTGCACCAGCAGGAAAACACAGCCTCATCAAATTCCATGTACACTTGTATGTAAATCAACCTTTAGGCCTAATTAAGCTCTATGGGGCTCATCAAGGTCATAAATCCCCTTTTTTCATAATGCATTATTGACTTCACATCATCTGCACATGTCGGCTGACTGCACTCGCACAAGCACACAATGTCATCTCACTGTCTAATATCGGATAGCCCTGGGGCCAGGCGGAGTGTGTGTGTTTTTTATGTGTGCGCATGAGAATGGGGAGTGCTTTTTAGGTCACACACACACAAAAAAAGCAAGGACATCTTCTTGTAATGAAATGGCTGCTATGACCATCAAACGGCAAATTCTGTCCCATGGTCCTTAACAAATGATCACTGGTAGATTTGAGCCTTAAATTACCTTTACCTTTTGAGATTATCTGAGGTAGGTCAGGGCTTTTTGCCAATGTTAATATAAGAGCAGTAAGGTAAATGTGTGATTTTAGAAGAATTTGGAAGTGAAAATCCTTCAATAACTACACCAAATTGAGAAATTATACAGAACGGATTTCATCGTTGTGTGTGTCTGCAATTTTGGCATATTAAACTGAAAATGAACTGGCTACACTACATGTGCTTCTTTTATTTCACCCTATGAGTCACTTCTCAAGAGAAGTGACGTTGGCAAAGTTTCTGCTCAGAGTCACGGTGGCCTATGGTGACATTAGGCACTTTGAACTTCATTACTCAGTCTTATCAGTGACAACATTTCAAACAATATCAAATGATCCACATTAACTGTGATAAGGATGTGAACAGCAGAGTCATATTCTTTGTGAAAGACCTTTCAGATCGGATTTGCTATGTGTTTTGTCAGGTCTTCTTCTGGTCTGTATCATTTCCACAGTTTCCATTACAAATGATAAAATAGACTCGGATACATTGGGCAGCCCAGACTTCCTTCTCTGCTCCAATGAAGCGTTTGATGCTCCTCGATTCAATAAGGAAGCATTTCCCAATGGGTCACCAGTGGCAGTACACACAAATGAGAAGGGTCCATCTGCTTGGTTTACATTCCCCAAGTGCACTTCCTCAAGCAGACCACAGCAGTGGTTCCCCTTCCTGAGACCAGGCTCTCATGTGTATGCATTTGTGCCACATTATTCAGCTAGTGCTTCAACTGACCCCCACCTGGCATTTAAATTCCCTGACCAACCGGGTAGTCATGCCCTGATGACACGACTGCTGCCTCTAACTGAATTCTTTATGCAGCTCTTATTCAGACTTCGCTGCAGACTCGCCGCCTTCTATGTTAGTCAGATTGGTATGTGACAAAATGCTCATTTTCTCTACACTAGGCTTTTGTTTCTTGACTGGATTCACTCAAGGTTATATTCTGCACATATACAGGTGCATGCAGTCAAATGCAACACAATGGAAGCAACACTGTATCTATTTATCAGTATTTTGTTGATGAGGAAATTTTTAAATCAAGGAATCGTTAGATCTCCTGTAGTTCAAGGATTCTGTCTTACAATAGTGAAAGTGAAAGCGGGCCAAGCTCAAATTGAATATTACTCTTGTTTCAATTCATCAAGGATTTATTGGCTGCTATTCATTATAATCCAGCGGCTGAATATTATCTTGATGACCTTCCATCTCATATGTATTTTTTCCCTCCAGTGGACTGATTGTTATAGCATTAAAAAAAGATTTGAAAGTTTTTTTCCCCCCTTTTTTTATTGGAAACCTTCAGTTTTTGATTAACCTCATTTGAATCATGTCCACACACTAAGCCTGCTTCCTAACATTCTCACCATCTCCATCTGTTTCTAGCCCTCACACTGTCACAGCAGGGACACTTTGAAGTTCTCATTTAAGGATTTATCAGATGTCTCTCAAGCTTATCAGCCTTAATTATTGCTTGTTGGCTATTTAAAAAATAATTTGGGGACGTTTGGGGGGTATGTGTGTTATGGAAATTAGGTTACAAGAGCAACTATTAAGCAAGAGGCAATGGTCCAGCTGAGATGAGTCAGTATGATAAAAGACACTCTTATGTAGTAAGAGGGGTTTAAATGACTTATTTCAATTGACATTTTAATGTTTCCACAGGCAATGTGTTTTTGATGACTGTTTTCTTTGGCCCATCATTTACTTGAGAGCTGTACTTACGAGCAGAGGCCCAGGGCCTTGACATATGGACACACTCAGAGGTCATAATGACATGCAAGGTCAAAAGTTGAGTCATATGGGGTCAAGTCACGGTAATTTGTTAGAGCACAAATGGCCCGAACTGACATGTTATCCTCTAAAGCAAATGAACCGGCACTTTCAGACTTTTTTTACTCTAAATGATGTGCCACAAAATAAGGCAATGAGCTAAAACAACTTTCTGTTATAAAGTGTAACATATTTTAACAGTCTGCCTTTGTTCAAGCCGGTTTTAGTCAAGTTGTTATGAAAAAAGGGCTATAAGATCTTTAAACAAAAGGGAAAAATACTGAATGTACCTGTGAAACTATGTAATTTAACAAGCTTCATAAATGGGCACTCAGGGTACCTTCAAAAGGCCCTGGTTCTAAATCCTTTATATTTATGGATGTAGTTTCACCACCTCTCGTTTACAGGAGCCTCTTCAGGATTTATAGCTGCTCTAAATCAGGACTGAAAGCAAGAGGACAAAAAGGATTCCACTAAGGGCAAGCAGGAATATCTCGCATCCAATACTCAACAGTGAACTGTAAAATCAGTGAAATCAAAAGCCTTTGGATATTATATTCTCTTAAGAAAATCTGTCATTACATGTTCTGCAATCACTTTTCATTGCGTGACATCCAGACCAGAACCACACTTTGCTGTGCTTCGACACACATGCCTTTCAACAGCATCCTCAGAATGAAAAGGTGATTACATACACTTGAACACCTGCAGATTGTTGTTGTTTACATTAGGCATTCCAGCTGATATGGAAAAGAAAACTCACAGGTATGAGATAGTGGTTTCATAATAGCAGTTCTCATAAGACCACTTGAATGCATTCATCTCTCGGTTGTTCTTGTTGCTAAAAATCAAAGGTGCAAATTGCTCACATTGATAAATACATGTAATTTACTGTATGAAGGTAAACTGCATGGCACGCACAGTAACAGTTGCATCATCGTGCCTCATTCATAACAGTTTGCATTCGTCTCTAAAGCTCAGTCCTTTGCAACAAGTGAATATTTGCAATAGTGCACTCCATGTGACCCGAACACTGCCATCTAATCACCTCAGACGTCCACAATATAACTGCAGCCAAAGAGAAACTGAGTTACATTTGCCCTTTGACCAGCCAAGTTGGTTCATTTGTCTGGCGTGAGGTGCGCATGCTGGTTCCTGTTTGAAATGACATCTATGGAGGATAATCAAAAACATTCTCCTCGTCCGCCCCTTCCAGACAGCACTTCATCAGCAATCCTTGCATGAGGTCTGTCTGCAGTCCTTGATGTCCACTACACAGGCTCTAGCAACATGAAAATATTAAAGAACTAAAGAGTCTGTGCTATTTCTGTTATCAAAAGGGTAGCTTTAGGTATTTTTCTCAATAGGCATGCCTTTTTGCTACATATACCATAGCCTGCCAAATCAAATCCAAGCAGCCGACACGAGTTAAAGTCCCTCTTTTATTCCGCAACCACACACAGATACAGAACACAGCAGCAAACAAAAACACAACTTTTAAAACAAAAGCATAACTCTGACAAATTGAAGCCTGCTTATACCAATATGCCCACATACTGCTCGTCACATCTTCCATGGCCAGATCAGAGACAGCCAACAAAAACACAAAACAATAAATGTTCCATGAATAATAGGTCTTTGGTTATAGACCACTGCACTGGAGATTGATAAGTCTTATTTGTTTGCCCTTATTTTGGATTCAGAGAGGAGACTCCATGGCTTATCAGAGTGTGTTTTTAGATTGTCTGGCATACACTTGTTAGAGACCCACATGATTCTACCTGGGCAAGAACAAAGTAAGACAAACCATGACGGTAAAGCACAAGGCAGATAGGGACATGTGGGTAGATGACTAATCCGGTGTGCCTGAGATTCCACCTTGCAAAAGACTCATGGGACCCGTGTGAATGCCCATTATCCGCAAAGATCAGCGCTGACAGTGATTGGAGAAGGTAGGTTTCACAGTCAGACTGAAGCTCTGTCATGCTGAACCACTCTCCTAGAGAAGGCTGAAACCCAATTAAGGGGCATGTTAGAGGTTGAGCTGTTGCAGAACACAGTCCTGTTGTTTTTGTACGTAAAGTCAGCCAGGCTTACAACTTAATCAAACAGTCACATCTTGCAAAAGAAATAAAGAGAAAAAAGTGGGGGGAAAAACTACCTCAAGATAAGTGAGAAGTTAAGGCAAAGATGGCTTCATAAAATATAATTTGTGCTATCCCTGCCATAAAAGACAGATGAAGGAAAGTAACTGGAGTTGAAACAAGGCATGTGTCTCCTGTCTAAACTGCCGCATCGGTGTCACGGCCGAGATCTCAGCATGAGTTATGGACAGCGACAGCAGACAACAAACTAATGATGCTTCCCAAGGTTATCTCTGCATAAATAACCATTAAGAAGGATGCTGATACAGCAATCCAAACCCTTAGATGCCCAATATAGGCCACTAGAATGGCATTAAAAACCCTGTGGCAAGGGCAGTGAGTTAATAATCATGAGTTTTTCATACATTTTGGGTTAGTGTAACATCTTCTAACTGCATCTGGAGCCAGGTGAACATCGGGTCTCTGTTTGGGGTGAGGCGGAGGAGGGTGGCAAGATGTCAAAGCTCCGCCATGCTCTTGCATGACAAACACCAACCTGGAGCCAGCTGTGACAAAGCCCTAATCCAGAAAATCCCTCCTTCCTTTGCTGAAAAGCCTAATGAGGATTTGAAGTGCTCAGCAGGGAGGAGACCCAGGGGCTGTGGTTACACCTTGCCACTGCTTGCTCTCCCAGTCATTGTCTCCTTATCTCCTTATTGGCCAAGCCTGGCTGGCGATGAAAGAGACATGACAGCATGGTGGGCCTTCGTACACAGGGCCCACGCCTGCCTGGCTCCACGGGAAGCCAGATTCCACAGTCTGCCGCAAACAACCAGAATGACATCAAGCGGGAGATAGAAAGACAAAACCAACACAAGTTGTTTACTAAGGACACACGAGACAAAGGGGAACTCACCTCTTTGGCTTTAAATGTTTTAGAGTTGTTTCCAATATGAAGCTGGAAACTGTAAAACTCACTTAATCATTTAATATAAAAAGTACCTAAGAAATTATTTGTTTCTATTTACAGATAAGCTATGGGTAAGACTTTTCAAAGCCTTAAATCCCAAATTAAGAAGTCAGGGAACAGGAGTGTGGCAACTCAATGGGGGTACTTTTGCATAGACATAAACACCAGCATAATTTGTTCTGTTGCCAGTGGTTTCACAAATTTCAATAGATAGATGTTCAGTGTTTAGATGCTTTTTTTTCTCCTTCTAAACAAAACATGTATAAGTAAGCTGATTAGAAAGAGGCCCCTAGTGAAAGGAATAATGCACAGTGTCTTTACTTAGAATAGGTTTATGATATCTGGATTTATACTTGACCTGAACAGATTTAGCTGCCGGATTCATTTCATGAGCAACTTTCAATTTAGTTTACAAAGGTAAGTGAGAAGAGTCATGTTCTCACGGTTAACTTAAGGATAAGTGGTCTTGTTGAAATCATAGATATATATTTTCATGGTTACAAGAAAAGTCAAACCAGTGCAGATGGGTGGTGGCACCACCACTGGAAGATGCCAGATCCTTTTCATGTAGGTCCTGTCTCACATTAAGCCCTGGGCTTTTACTTTCAGTAATTACATTTCAGCACACCTTGATTGTCTATTTCATTCTATTCACTATGAGATGAAGGCTTAAAGTCTCTTCTCATTCCTTTTCACATAGTACAAAAAGAGGACTTTTAAAGGTGCCCTTCCCTGTTGCCCTTGAGAAATCTCAAGTACTTCAAACATTTCAAGCTTTGAGAAGAAACAATAATGTGGTTTCAGGGTGTTATGGAGGGAACAAAAAGTGTGTCTGACAGACTTGTTCACACAGGTTCTGCCACTGAAAAAGCTTTCATATCACGGTATTCTCTTTACGTACCCTTTACCTTACTGATATAACCACCCAAAGCCCCTTAGTAATTTAAAGAGAACAACTGCAATCAGTGTTACATAAAACACACATGACCTACTTTGCAGTTATTTATGATCATGGTCTCTTTTGAATGATGCATTATCTGCAGAATTTGCTGCCAATGATAAAATAATAAAGGACGCAAATTCCTAAAAAGCAATCAATATGCTGATTCAGTCACTGTATCGAAATGGTAATATTTTTTCTGATCAGTGTTTTAAAAGTCGATCACTAGAGAAGATACATGCACCAACATGAGACAAATTATAGGAATATAACCCAGATCAATTTTCTACCAGTAAACATATTTGTGGTTCTCTAACATGTTGCAAACCGGGCCGTCCCTGGCTCTTGACACAGAATCCTTTGCCTTGCTCTCTAATTCCACCTCATCGCAATTCTAACAGTCTTTGGAAAAGCCTTTGAAGAGAGTGTGCGGCTGAGCTAGGTGTGAATTGTTATTCTGTCACTGATACAGACAAATCCTTTCAACCTCACCAGACTTGACTAAATTATTTTGGAAGACATGTGAGCCAGTATAATCATGTGTTACAGGGGACGAAAAAAAATCAGCACTGTTTTTTTTTTTTTTTTTTTTTTCATTTTGCAGAAATAAATTACTTCACAAATTACATCTTCACCTCATTGTAGCTATGTTGCTATGGCGACATTCACACAGGACGCCAATAGGACAAAAGGAATAAACCTGCAGCTTCAAAGAAGATTACTCTGAATGACAGAGGGGCAAACTAGACTTAAGGTAAACAAAGCAAGTCCAAGATAATTATGTAGATAAATGTGACAGAAAAGGGTGTATTATCTGAGCTACCTTTACCTATTAGGAAACATTCAGCAATATAAGAAATTGCACAAAACATGTCTTGGGATATTGGCTACAACCTTGCTTTGGCATGGAATGTTGAATAATGGTTGTTTTCATAACTATTCAAAGCTTTGCAAAGGATTGTAGTAAAGCAGCACAAAATTTAGCTTATTTAGTGCTTTCATACCAAATGTAATCACACTAGGGGTGAGCTAGCAAGACTAACGTTTTTACAAATTAAATTGTACAGAGAAGCAGAGAATGCCTGACCAAAAATCTTCAGTATATGAGTTGAGAAGATGATGTGTTTTCAACGTGCAGAAAGTTTTGAATGTGATCGGAAACCTCACTGAAACACACAAGTGTTGAAGTCCATGGGGTTTATAATGGCTTCACATTAATACATGGACTAGTGATGTGAATAGGTGTCACATGCATGTTTAAAGAGAAGACGAATGAGTAACTTAGTCTGGGTTCACACACATTTTTACAGACAACATTTTGAAACTTTCACATGACTTTTCAAGGACCGATAATATCATTTCCATGACTGTTCACAACCTTTAAATACATGAACAAAAGTGGACTTTACTTAATTATTGTTGAAAATTAAACAGGGAAGTTTCATTCACTAATTTTTGTATATTTTCATTTTCACTTTTCTAAGCTATTTTAAGCATTGTAATAATATAGATCCAAAATTATGCAAAAATTCATTGTTTTAAGTTCCACTTAGAGGAACATTTATTAGCTTCCAGCTTCATGTAATTTATCTACTCCAAAAGTAATGTAATTTATTTCACTGAAATGTTTGATTTTAAACCACCTGTTTGAATATATGTAGCCTAAATTGAATTTTGAATTTGACAGTTGACAGAAAACAGCATCTGCACAAATCTCATAGGTGACCTATTTTGATCTCAAAACAGCTCAAGAATCTCAAAATGATTTCTCTGAAACTTTCAATGATTTTACTCAGTTTCATGCCTGGAAAATGACATTTTAAAATTCCATAACTTTTGCAGGTTTTTCATGACCGTGGGAACCCTGCTTACTGCGGTATTCACTGAATTTTGTGTTTTCCAAGATATTTCCAACATAAACTGGTGCATACACATTCACCAGAATATAGAAGTGTATGATGCTCAAAATGTCCTGATGGAAGAATCCCAGACCCCATCACTAATGTTCAAACAAAACCTACGCCCATGATAATAATTACTACTACTACTTGAAGAGGGCTTTTTGAATACAGATATACTGTATAGCATATGTTGAATGTTTCCATTCCATGATCTCTCTGTCCGTCACAAAAACACTACTGCACTGATTTTCACGACACACGTGCAACACTAGGGCACCCGTTACATTTCAAACCCGTTACATTTCAATTCAGAGCAGCTGGATTATTTTTCACTTTCTTTAACAGTGGAGAGCCTCAGGCTTAGAACTGCAGCGATCAATGGATTAATTAATTAGTTGTTGACTATTAAATGAAAATCAACAACTATTTTGATAAGTGATTGGGTTGAGTTGATTTTAAATTCTCTGATTCCGGCTTCTAAAATTTGAATTATTTCCCTCCTCTGTGACAGTAAACTGAATATCTTGAGGTTGCAGAACCAAACAAGACATTTGAGCATGTCATCTTGGGTTCTGGGAAATTTTTTCATCTTTTTCTGACATTTTATAACCCAAACAATTCATCGACTATGACCTTTGTTAACATGGAAACAGTTAAACTAAGCAGTGGCACCAACTGACAAAAAGGAGGAAAACATTGGTCATACATTGTAGTTTTCTTGTGGGTCTATTAATATTCTGGAAGGAGAATAAGAGTGGTCTAAGAGTGGATTTGCCTTGGCAGAGGTCTCTCTGAGTGCCCTTCTAGTTTACACTGTAACACTTGTACCATGGCTGTAAACAATACTGCAGTGAAGGGCTGAGTATCTGTTCACATGACAGACCCAAATAATAACATCTCTATAGTGGTATTGAAAGTAATAAGTCATAGCAGAAGAATAGATAGTGAAGCTCCAGGCCTCAGGGTTCCTCTGATATGTACAGAACTATTCCATGTAACTGTATGTTGTATATAGCATCATTAAAATAATAAGGCCAATCAATTTCATGAACTAATGTCACTGAGGGGTTGGAGTCGTAGATGCAAGACATTTTTCAAGGTTAAGATGAGAAGCAAATAGGGGAAATAGGAGATGAAAGGCTTGAAATGGCAGTGAGTCAGCTGAGCAAACACACATCAGAGGCATGTGTATTATTGTGGACACGAGTGCAACCAACAGAGTCAAATGTGGACGATGACACATGTGTCCGTATAGTAGGTCACGCAAACTATGGTAATCAATCTTGGTTGTGTGTGGCTCTTGTTTCAAAAACCAAACAAAAAAAACTAACTTTAAACTATTTACAGCTTTCCACTAACCCATTTAATTCAATTATAAAAATGCATTAAAAAGATATTAGGGGTAGACGCAGTTTAATGAAGCATGTTTACTTGGGGATATTGTTTGTAATGAACTGTTTCTGGGCTGATCTCTGCTGCTGAGATGGGAAATGGGAAAGAGGTGAAGGGGGGTACGCTTCCCAAGACAAGAAAAAGGTGAATGACAAATCCCTTAAATGTCTTCATTTCACAGCTTGTATCTAACCTTTGTTTCTGTGGGGTTAGAGGAAGCCTTTTCCCCACGCTATACATTCACTGCTAACTCTTTGCTCTCTTCACGTGGTGGTGAGAGTTGTGTTGATCCACATGTCCACAAGGAGTTTCAGAACAAGTTGCACCATGTGAAGGGTTCACTCTCATCATCAAACAACATTGGCAGAGAAACCAAACCACCCAGCTGGAGATGGTTTAATGACAAGATCCCTCATCAACTACTGCCAATTGATTTCTGCGTATCGCCTGGTGAAAGCAAAGTTGTCTGTCTTACCCTAGGTTTATTCATATGAACTTTACTCATATATTGATGATTCGTATCATACTAGAAACTAGAGGTCATCCGATATTTTTAAAGAATGATATAATAAAGATTTTGGAAAAGTTTGGAGCAGGGAAAAACTGATTAATCGACCGACATCATCCAACATTCTGACACTGAAAACAAATTATGCGTGTGGGAAATTAAATTAATCTTTCACTTCATTAGAAACCAGATAACTGTTCAAATGAACATCAAAGTAATAAACAGCTATCTGAATGACTGAACATCAACTCAAAATAATTAATCGATAAATAAAGAACTGAACATCACATTAAGGCAGCAACTAACGATTATTTCCATTTTTTCAGTTTTTCAATTGTTTGGTCTATAAAATGTTAGAAAATGGAAAAAAAACAGTGTCAGTGTTTCCCAAAGCCCTCAAATGTTTGATCCACAACCCAAAGATATTCAGTTTACCGTCACACTGGAGTAAAGAAACCAAAAAGTATTCAAATTTAAGAAGCTAAAATCAGAAAATTTAGACTATTATAGTTGACAATAGTTGACAATTCATCGATGAATCAAATAATCGTTGATGCTCTACATCAAC
This sequence comes from Coranthus polyacanthus, assembly GCA_037367275.1. NCBI lineage: Eukaryota > Metazoa > Chordata > Actinopteri > Kurtiformes > Apogonidae > Coranthus > Coranthus polyacanthus. The sequence goes on from JAPQRN010000019.1 coordinate 24,591,890, forward strand.
CTTTTTGTCTTTTGGTTTTCCCTCAAAGTCACTATTTCCAGGTTCATATTATCCCTCAGCCACTGCCCTCTGCCGATACCGACAGTTTGCAAACCTTGTTACCAGCGGTAATTAATCTGCTCTGTCTCTTCTAGAAACAGATATGTAATAGTGCTGATGTAAAAGACATAAAACTGTGTAATTTAGAAGTAACTTCTGTGACTGTTTCCTAACTCCACTAAATATTAAACACTACTCAGATTTCAGATTACTTCTTCTATTAAAGTCGAAATCCAAGCCTGATGACACATGGGAACTACATATGGTATCATATACCGTGCCAGTGTGTCTCACTACAGTGTAAATGAAGCATCTTGAGGAATCATTACCTTCAAAACTTGAATCAATAATCCTACATTATAGAGTTATTTAAAAGAAAAAAAGAAAAATCAGTAGCAGAAGCAGGTATAGTGAGCAGTTGGCTAAAGCTTCAACTGAAAATGTAATGGCTCATCTGAAATGTTGCACTGATGCCAACTTTTGCTTATTCCAAATCCAATCATCAAGCATCTCTAGTATTATTCTCATTAAACAGTAATGTGCATAGGATACAGTTTATGAGATATAGTTAGGATGCATTAATCTGGTAATTACGATACAGCTGAGAGTGATTTAATCAAAGCTAAATGCATTATGATTAAAACACATTCAAGCTTTATATTTTTCGAGGTGTGAAATCCATGCACGCCTGCCACGAGACTGAACATTTAAGAGTGGAATTTACAAATGGATCCAGCTCTGATGCCACTGGGAACAACTGACGCTTTCAAGCAGAAAATCTCAGACAAATCACAATTTACCAACTAATGAAACCACTCAAGATTATCCCCCATCCGCCTGTGCCCACTGTCCTCAGAGCTGCATTACTTACACAATCACTGCTTGCACTCAGAGGAGCAGCTTTTGGCTTAAGACACAATTTCACCACTCATGCTATATTCCTAAATAAGACAACAGAAAAAAGGAGGGGAGGGGGGGAATCTGGCACTGGCTGTCACTGAGCTTCAAATAAAACAATACAGTAAAAATAAAAAATAAAAACAATTCATTTTTACAGAAAACAAAGACGGCTGCTTTGTATGTACTTACCCTCTGTGGAGTGTACTTGGGCTAATGTGATGATAAACCAGCAGAAGGTGGGTAGTTTCCACAGGGAGCATGCCATGGCGCCTGGTGCTGATGGTTGGTGGTAAGGTTTTGTGTTGGAACTCAAAAGGTTCTGATTAGAAAAGTCCAAGCCCACTGGTCTCAGAGATGCTCATCATTGATCCCCTCACCTGTGGAGCAAGAAGACCAAGGGACACAGAGACAGAGAGAGAGAGAGAGAGAGAGAGAGAGAGAGAGAGAGAGAGAGAGAGAGAGAGAGAGAGGGAATTTATTCCACATGCAAAGCTCTGTCGCTGTGTGATTTCACAGAGGAATTCGCCCTGTCACACTCTTATCACAAGGCACTTGATGCTGCATCTACATTCCACTGCAGAAATGTGACAAACCTTAAGCTGTGAAATGCTACAAACCCATGCAAGCCACTGAAATAAGCCTAGAAGGTCAATAATCCTGAGAAGGGGAAATCCCTT
>JAPQRN010000019.1:24618328-24646115 GCA_037367275.1 Coranthus polyacanthus
CTGAGGCTACAATTTACACGGGCTTCACAAAAATGAGACAATGGAAGATTGGGAAAACCTTGTCTGGTCTGATGAGTCTCAATTTTTGCTGCGACATTCAGATGGTAGGGTCAGAATTTGGCGTAAACAACATGGAAGCATGGATTGACCCTGCCTTGTATCAATGGTTCAGGCTGGTGGTGGTGTAATGGTGCAGGGGACATTTTCTTTGGGCCCCTTAGCACCAACTGAGCATCATTTAAACACCACAGCCTACCTGAGTATTGTTGCTGACCGTGTCCATCCCTTTATGACCACAGTGCACCCATCTTCTGATGGATACTTCCAGCAGGGTAACGCGCATGTCACAAAGCTCACATCATCTCAAACTGGTTTCTTGGACATGACAATGAGTTCACTGTTCTCAATGAGTGTCAGTGTACTCACCAGATCTCAATCCAATAGAGCACTTTTGGGATGTGGTGGAACAGGAGACTCACATCATCGACGTGCAGTCGACAAATCTGCAGCAACTGTGTGATGCTATCATGTCAATATGTTTCCAGCACCTTGTTGAATCTATGCCATGACTAATTAAAGCTGCTTTGAAGGCAAAAAGGAGTCCAACTCAGTACTAGCAAGGTGTACCTGATGAAGTGAGTGTACATCCACTCCTCACATTCAGACTGCGGACTGCAAAAGTTGGCACAGAGGAAATTTAAGGCTATTAATGAGTTAAAATAATTAAATTACAATGTGATTTGAAATAGGTGATTTGAACAGGTGTTTGTAATGATGATTTGGTACAAAAGCAGCATCATCTCCAATTCCTCAAACGGCACCGCATCAAGAACCGTCATTCATCTAGAGCTGATAAAACCACATGGGCTCAGGATTACTGTGGCAAGCCTTTGTCAAGCTCTACAATACGGAGTTACATTGACAAATGGCAGTTCAAACATTACTGAGCCAAAAGGAAGCCTCGTGTTAACAGCGTCCAGAAGCGTTGTGGACTTCTCAGGGCTCAGAGGCATCTGGGATGGACCATCACTCAGTGGATTGTGGTCAGACCAAGAAATGGATGCGGTGTACTCCCTTTAAGACGACAGCTTTTCCGGTGACTCCCATGCATATTTCAACAAGACAATGCCAAACCACATTCTGCACAGAGTGCACAAAGGCATGGCTGAGGAACAAGAGGGTGTGGGTGTTGGACTGGCCTGATGCAGCCCCCGCTCGTCCCCAACAGAGAACGTGTGGCGCATCTTGAAGACCCCGTACTGTTGCACACCTTAAGACTTGTTTGCAGGAAGAATGAGACAAGATTTCACCTGAACCGCTTCATTACTCGGTGTCTTCTGTCCTTGAATATCTTTTAAGTGTCGTGAAAAGAAACGGCAACATCGCAAAGTGGTAAATTCTTTACTGTGCCAACTTTTTCTCGAATGCGTTGAAGCCTGGAACGGATGTATATTTACGTACAAATGAAACAAAGTTAACCGGACAAACATGGAATATGTTGTGTTTATACTGCCTGCAATGAAATGAATGAATGAATGAATAAGTACATTTTAATATTGCTCCTGTCATTTTTAATTTGCATTTTCCATACCGCCCCAACCTTTTATTTGGGGATAGCAATTTCTCTGCCCTAATTCAACACCTGTGTAAATGGAGGTGTTGGCTTTTTAATAAACTACTCTTGGCAATCCAGTAAAATTAAACAGCAATCCAAAGTCTCAAAAATGGGCAAAGGACGGCAGGGTTATTAGACTGTACCTACTTCACTTTAGGCTTTAGCTTGTTTCTATTGCATCTATCCCAAAAGACATTACATTTTCCTCGCATCATCACAACTCCTTTTAATAACTAATATTATTATCATCAGCATAATCTCTCTCAGAAGAGCTTTGGGGTTGCAGCTGCCACATCAACAGCTAGGAACCCACACTGTACCAATTAGCAGAGGTTAATGAGATGGCTTCCTTTATGGTTTTTTAAACGCCGCACTCAGCAGATCACTATGGCCTTAAGAAGGAAACATTTCCTTACAGCCAAAACAGGCTGTTCGCTGCTGATGTAGTAAACAGCACTGAAGATGTATTTGTGAATTAATGTAGACCCTCCCCAGTCTCTGGATATTAAACCAAAAATGAACACGCCGAACACCTGCATCCGTATCCAGAGAGAGACGCGCTAATGACTACATTATGCTCCGGGGATCTGTACGCGTTTTGTTTTCGTGTTTCGTGTTTAGCCTTTGGCAAGTCCCTAGCTTTCATCACATGCCACCAACAGGTCAGAATTTATACTTTATTTATTTATTTATTTTAACACTTACGTTGGTTGTGGGCTCATTTAAAGTTAGCTAAGTGAAGCTAATTGCCGCTACTCACTATCCACACTGCCGTTAGCATGCTAACACATTTGCAAAAGTCTGTACTGTTAGCATAATAAGTGTGCGTATTTTGTAACGTTGTGTTAGTTGAGTCAGCAAACCTCTTTGCAGTTTACTTCCTCAGATAAAACCAATGATACACATGTTGAGTGCCAGCTTACAGGTTACATACATTTAGCTAGAGTCAGACTGTGCAGCTAACAAAGTTTGCAAACGTCTGGACCGTTTACATAAAGAGCTATGATCTTAGTCAAAAAGCGGACACTCTATGTTCTTTGATTTGTTTCTTTTCTCCATGGCATTTCGCTTTTTTAATTTCATGACAGTATAGTAGTAGCAGCCACAGATGTAGCTGTAGATGTAGCTTTATGTAAATGTAACTCAGAAGCCTCGCCGTCGTCCGGGTGTTGTACGAGTGCGCGTTAACTACCTGCATTACAGCAAAAACACAGAGTTGCGGCTCTTGCTCTTCGTAGTGTCTTTCTCCACAGTAACTCTTCCGCATCACGAGGCTGCTGCGAGATTTACTCTGTACAGCCATTTTATTGATAAACCTGACTTTGAGTAACTCAGTAACTCGCAGACCAACCTTGGTTGTCGTTCTGCACTTCGTACAACATATCATGTCATCTTTAATTGGCGTTTCGTTAATGAGCCGAGCGCTGAAATACACTTCGGGTCCACTAGGGGGAGTTCGTGTACAGCTAAACCAGCAGCGCTTTGTTGTAATTTAGAGTTGGGGGGTCTTCCTTGTTTATTTATCATATCAGGTTCACTTGTGTTGCACCACGAGCATTAAATAACAACGTGCACCACTACACCGAGACTGATTTTAAACCGCAAACAGCCTCAATGCCACGTCCAAATGGACATCGGTGGTTTTATTCTTTATTTGATCATATTCTCTAAATATCAAAACCAACAGAAGATGTATTGAAGTTTACGAGAAACCGCACACCTTGTCCCTTCACCCCCCCCCACCCCCCCGTGGAGTGGAGGAGGAGTTGGATCCAACAGGCAGCAGCGAATGCCAGGCCTGGCACAGCTGTACAAGCAAAAGCTGTAAAGAGAAGTCACTGGCCACTGTCGCTCAATCTTCCCCTGTGTTAATCCCACACTATCTGCATTCACGTCAGCCCCGCTCCTCGTGTCCCTGCATTGCTTTTCACACTCCTAAGTTCAATTTGGCAGGAAAGTGGACATGTTGCATCATTTCTTCTCCTCCTGGCTGAAAAATCCTCTCGGCATTGTTCCCCTCCAATAATCTTTTTTTCTGAGACAGCATGATGGCTGTGTTATGATGTACAATTGATCCAGTAATCATTTCAGCAAGATATGTCGTCTCGCTTCTTGTTTTTTTTTTGTTCATTCATTCAGGTATTCAGTGAACCAAATAAACTGCAGTTATAGTTATGTTACGTTTCATTTTTTGGAGTTATTTATCCCCGATAATTGTTATTCTGACTCTGCGACTTTTAACAGCAACCGTGGCAAAAAAAAAAAAAAATGAGTACATATGAGATTGGAAAGCCTTTAATGCTCCTGAATCTCTTCTTAGCTGATCAGATCATCTTCTGAATGGCCTCAATACACAAGCAGGGCGGTGTGTGTGTACAGAAGAGTCAGCTCCATTTATCTGTATTCATCACTTACAATATTATGGAGAGACAACTCGCTGTCATATCATTCCCCAGACTGTTACTGTAGCTGGACAAATGCTCTGTAGGAAGAGCAGAATGAAGACTGGAGTGGTGGTCAGGTTTTACTAAGCCAGCCAGTGCTCTTAAACCCCCGGTATATTTTACAGGCGGGAATTTTATACCCAAGCTCCAGCGGAACCAAATCCTGGCCCCAGGGGCAGAAATTTTTTATTTTAACATCTCTTTTTCCAACTGACATTCTGTTCTCTGTTTTCAAAATGTTTTCCCAAGAAGCCTCTTTCTGGTTGACCCGAAGCAGAGCCCGTTGCCTCTGGCTTGTCACGAAGAGAAGAAGAGTGATGCGGTTCTATGGGCAACAGAGAGGGAGGCTCTGTACTGAGACAGCAGCAGGTGCAGCTGTGACAGTTGCCGTGTTGTTGCTAGCCCCACACTGTAGTCAAGATGAGGTTCACAGATGTAGCCACTCAGTGCAGTGGTTTATTGGCTGCCTGAAACAATGCATCTCTGTCAAGAACAACTCCTCCTAAGGCCATTTCAGTCGAAGAGTGCTCTGTATGAAACAAGGCGTAGAAAAACCTCATTCTGACACACAAGGTCAATTCTGCTCCACAGCAACACAATCAAAGCTCCTCCTGCTCTGCCAAAACACAAAACAAATTCCAACCTGAAGCAATAAAATATAAAGGTTTAAGCCACATTTTCATGGCAAGAAATGCATCCTCTTTAAGCGGAACATTGCGCATTTTACTTAAAATAATAATAGAAATAACAATAGTAATAATAATAATAAATAAAATCTGTTTATTTATTATTATGACTACATTTTAATTATTTATAATGACACATAATTATAAAATTAGCAAACTGTTTTTGTGCTAATTATTGCTACAAGCAATATCACTGCTGTGTCAAAACACATTCTAGATTAATTATTGCCATGCTTTTTTTTTTTTTTTTTTTCAAATTTCTTTGCACATGCTTCCTTAAGTCATCAACTAAGTGCCAACCAAGAAAAACACTTTACCCCCAGGTGGATCTTTGCGAGACATGCATTCCAATCACGCAACACTTCAATCTTCCAATCAATCAATCAATCGCGCCATTGAAATTCCACGTCACCCAGTCTGCCATGGAGTTTGTTAAGAAAAAGCAAACCTGATTTTTGTTTTCTCTTTATTGTCTTCCCCCTTCAATTCAGACCCTCGACGCAAAGAAGTCCGCTACAGTCCAATCCAAGGTAGTGTTTTGTTGAATCTCTCGAGTAGTGGAGATCTGAGATAATATGACTATTGTTTTCCTGTAAAGCACGGAGTCTCTTCTTGTTCAATTACTGGAAGGAGCCTCAACGAGGGCGGTTAAATCATTTGCAGAGACATTATCTACGCAGAGAGAGAGAGAAAGACAGAGAAAGACAAGGGGGGGGAGAGGGCGGGAGGGACGGAGGGACAGAGGGAAGGAGGGAGGGAAGGAGCGAGAGAGAGAGAGAGAGAGAGAGAGAGAGAGAGAGAAGAGCAGACATAGGGGCCAAAACTTTAGTCTGAAGAGGAAACAGAAACATTTTTGTGGACCACACATGGTGGGTACAGAGAGGATAAAAGCAGCAGGATTCATGATTCACTGCAGGAAATTAATAGACTAATACAGTTCTCTCTGTTTCAGTGCCAAAAACCACATAATAAGATCAAATTGTTTTCATTACAGGTGATGATAGATATCTATGTAAATTGTAAAAATCTAAATTTATAACCGAGCGACCAAAACACTTCATTCTTCCTTTACACACACTGAGTCTCCTACAAACAAAAAACCCAACTCGCATCTGTCAGCGTGAGCAATCATTAAGAGATAATTTGATTGTTTTTTCAACCTCGGCTGTGTTTGATGTCTCTGGCATGCTAGCAATTGAGCAGACAATTATTTTGTTGATTAGCTTAGTTTTTAGCAACTTACCATGCCTGTGATATTCCTCTGAAACTCCCAGACCAGACGCTCAACTCCATCTGACTTGGCAAGCTCATTGCAAGAACAAAGCCCTCACACTCCCTACTAAATACTGTACAATAAAATATCATTCATCAGAGCCGTGCTTTTTCCAAATCGACTGGATGACTAAATAAGCATATAGGATAGAATATGCTTGCAGTGCATATACATAAAGAAGAGAGATGTGATGTATCTGGCAGTACTTCAACTGCAAAAAAAGAGACAGATTAACATGGGTGCCTGTTATTTTTTCACACTTTGACTGCACTGTTTTTGACATTAAAAAGACAACGCTATTTTAAAAACCACATTCCGAATGTACAGACTATATCAATCAGCGTGGGCGTTTCAGGAATGTTTTTTATGAATTGAAGACTTCTAAGAATGGATCCACGTAAGAAAAAATAAACACACAATAATCAAGTGCCTTGGCTTCAATTGTGCGCTCGAAGAAAGCGCCACTTGCCATGTAATTGCGAAATAACTCTACACAAAGTAAAATATTTGACCGACAACCACGGCTTTGTTTAAAGTACAGCACAGGAGAAAGAGATTTAAAGTTTAAAGCCCAGTTTCAAAGTTTGCTAAATAACATCAGTCTGAATTTACTGACGAACACCCACAGCCCAACGTGAAATTACTTTTGGAAAAAGAAAAAAAAGAGCCAAACTTTTCTCCTCTTCTCACTTGCAATGAGTCACAATTGTCAAGGACAACAGCAGCCTATATGGAGGAAATATATTGCTGTGGCGTGTTTACCCACACCATCCCTAAATAACAGCCCTGTCTTGTTAGAAAAGGGGCTTTTAAGTGTGGATGTGCTTCGCTCTCCTATAATCCAGCCGAGACATTACTCCTTCCCCTGGCAGACGTCCGCAGATCCCCCCTCTCTCTCTCTCCCTCTCCCTCTCCCAGCCCAGGCCTTGCTCTCGGCTGCTATGGCAGAGCCGCAATAACTGCTGTTTGCTCAGAGCCTTGCCTCCCAGGTTCTCCTCTGTCACACAGAAATTGAATATTTTCCCAAATAGTGTTGCAGCTGTGCACAGATAAGGACAAGTCCTGTTCACGGAGCACAAAGAATAAGACAGGGTCCGTGTGTGTGTGTGTGTGTGTGTGTGTGTGTTTACATTCTTAGTTTCCATTAAATGATAAAAACAATACATAATAAAATAAATGGGCAAGAGAATATAAACCATGTATAAAATGCAATAAAGAAAGAATAATTTACGTACGATTTGTTTGTAATTTTGTACGTTTTGTCAAATTATATAACTAATCAAAACTAATTACACAAAACACAAATAATAATAATAATCTGTAAAAAAAAATGTTGTATGTTTATAAATATCTGTAAATTCATATACACAGGACTTTCTTGACAATATGTTCTGGGAGTGCCCTCTACACACACACACACACACACGCACGCACACACGCACACACACACACACACACACACACACACACACACTGTTAACACACACATCATATCTTATCCGTGTTTGCAACATGATGTATCACATCAGAAACCAGCTAATAGGTTACACCCACTAAGTTTATGACCAGAGTTTTTTACAACCCAGTTTTGCACTTTGCACTTCCTTTTTTTCTCAAAATACCTTTCAGAGAAGCGCAAACATGACTGAAGCATAAGGGAAAAAGAGATGTCGGATAAGCTCATAGAAGCTGCCACTTAACTGGTGCAGAGAAAGAGAGAGAGAGAGAGAGAGTGAGCTCCATGACAGCCATCGCCCTAATATCCATGTTGTTTCTTGTCACAAGAGTTTGCATTGACCCTTATACTTTCCACCGCCTGTGTCCTTGCTGTGTAATTTTCAGCTGGAAAATTATTTAGGCAAGCAGAAAGTTTCACCTGCCATTTCAGGGGCACCGAATCCCCCCGTTGCACCAGAGGGCCTTTGGCAAGTGGAAACAAATGTTTCACAAAATGGCAGGGAGGGGAACACGCTGGCGCATGGCGTTTTTACTGATTGCCAATCGTAAAATAAAATCAGTCATGAAAGGGTAAGGTCTTTTGGCTCACCAAAGGCCTGCACGTTACAATCAAATTTGCCATAGCTTTTATTTTACAGCCTTGTTTATTCCCTTTAATGGTGAGCAGTTATCCACACAGTATGGCTCCATGTAGGTGGTTTAGCAACAAGAAAAGATTGCGTCTGAAAACACAAGTCCACAATTAACACGGCAAATAAGCTACGGGATGTAAATCTAAACGCTCTAACTCCCTGCGATTCCTCAACTTTGGATGCATTCAGAATATGGCTGATTTTGCTACATCATTTGGAAGAACTGCACGTTGAGACTTGCTCCTCACACCGTGTCAAACAGCAAAGACTGTGATGTTCACGAAAACAAAAAGAAAAAACTCAAGGCTTGAATTTGGCGGAGCTTTTATCCACGTTCAACGTGGATAAAAGCTTCCCTTTAGCTGGCACAAACAGTCCATTCAGTCACAACGCAAGCTTTAAATCAGTCATATGGACTCGCCAATCGCTGCTCAGACAAAGACAACAGGCTGGTATCTACGCTCGAGAGAGAAAGCGACACAGAAAACAAAAGTGAGCAAATGTTGCCACTGTGCATCACTGCGTGCCGCTTGTATTAAATCAATAACAAATTATCTTCATAAAACCAAAGTGGAAGTGCCTGATTTGTTATGATTTTTTTTTTTTTTAATTTGGGGAGGCTATGAAAGCTGCAAATATCAGTGAAACATCCCTCAGCTGTTGTGTGTTCTGTACGGGGTAAAAAAAAATACATCAGCAGAAAATGAAGCAACAGTCAGTAATATCACAAATTTTGATGTGTTCACACCCACTCGGTCATTCACACTCACTATAGCTTAGGAGTCTCGTGTGCTGCAAGAGTGTGATATCAAGAGTTGAGAATAGAGTGATATGTAGCACTTTTGTCCCCCCACCCCTCCCAAGAAAAAACCTCACATAGATGTGTAGCTAGGCTGTATTGATCTACGAGTAAAGATGAAGCAAAGAGAGGCAATCCAGTGCTCTTGCAGATCAAGAGAAAGCTGCAGTTCTTTGAAACCGGACGCACTTCCCTTTAAAACAAGTCTATAGAATAAAAAAGAAGGTACTCCCACACTGGTAAAATGCACATAATGGCATGGAGAAATCAAGATGCAATACACCAGAGGAGACGATATCTGCCCTCTTTAATCCATGTTCAAAAGTAGAGTGTATTATTTCCAAGCACCTGTTTTAACAGGTTAACAATCAGGATAACAATTCCTCAAGTGATGCTACAGTTTTAATTCAGCCTAACACTCAATCATATTTTATTGCATGTTATTTTTCTACTTAGAAGCAAATGTCAAATCATTAAACACTTTGTCTTTGTGACTCACTGCCGAATTACAGTGTTTGCGCGAAAAGCTTTGACATATCCTCTCCCACCATCGCAGAAACAAATACGAGCGAGATTATGCTCGAAACAAGATGTCATACGGAGGTGCTTACAAGAAAAGGGGAAGATATACAAGTCTTTCAGTTTTACCAGCTCTCACACACACTCACACTCACATTCTCAACCCTCCCAAAAAGAAAAAGAAAAGAAAAAACAGTGGCAGAAAATACTCTCCTTCCATTGTGTAAGTGCTTGGACCACTTTGATATGCTAATATGCTGCTTCCAAACAGCTGGAATTTGCACTTGCATTAATTCAAACATTTTTTTATGCACAAACATGGGAGTGAAAATGGAGTTCCCCCAAATAAAGAGGCTTGGAGAGGCAGCAGCAGTGTAGCTCCTAAATCCTGATAAAAGTATGTATTAACCTATTTCTTGCACTTCCTTTAAAATTCAAGACTTATTCACAAATAGGCTGCTATTGTGTCTAAGTGAATGCCGCTTTGTTATGTATAGTGAGGCAGATACCCCTCAAAACACTTTCTTTTGTTTCCTATCTTAAGAATGAAGTGTACAAAAGCTGCAGCCACGTCTATTCACTGTATCAGATTATTACACCCAGACCTCATTTTAAAACTCTACAAATGTCACACATTTACAGCAACACTTCTTCACTAATGATCAGCTACATAATGGACGTGTTCTGCCTTTATTTGCAACAAAGATAGAGACACACAGACAGGGGACTCTGCTAAAATCAGATGCTCAAGCAAATACAGGAGGTTAAGGCGAGTAAAAAAAAAAAAAAAAAAAACTGGAGCTAAATTTATCCCAATGCACTGATCGATCAGTGGAGGCTGCTGCTGCTGCTGTGCTCCAGGCTGCCATGCATCATCGGCCGCTGTTCGTCGGGGCCAGTAGAGCCACACCGCACCGCGCCGCATGTGCGCGTCTGCTGCCTACTCTTTAACACATGGTTGACAAGACGCTTTCGGAATTGGTAGGCCTAAATAATAAATGCGCAGTAAAAGGATCTAATTTTACTGCCACTACTGCGCCGACTGGCTCGGACTTAACACCGAGCAGCCAAATTCTCCACGTATTTTCATTTTTATTTATCCTCCCTTTTGATTGATTTTCATGACATTCCCTACGCGTCACTGCATCACAGGTTATCTTTGGCCAAAACTAATTATTACAATGGTAGGCGAGGCTTTAAGAACTTTCTTTCTTTCTTTGTTTCTTCTTTTTCTTTCTTTCTTTTGGACAAATCCTATATCCCCAATTATAATGGATTAGTCTCTGAATGCTCTCAACAATCACACCGACATCGTTTCTCAGGTCACACAGCTCCAGCATTAAATGCCCCCACCCCCTCCATTCAAAACCAAACAAGACCATCGGTGGATTTCAAACCCTCGGTGACTTGTGCCACCAACCAGTTTCCACCTCAACTTTAGAAGCAGAAATTCCAGTTAAGTGGTGCGTCTTTACATGTTCTGGTTCACGTGAATGCGCTGCTCCCCCACTTTTTTAATAGTTTCCATTCGGGCAAACTCGGCAGCCGAACAAATCAATCCACATCTGGTTATGTTTTTGATTAACCATTTTTCAATTAACTCCCTCGAATAATTGAAATTACAAACAGTTGTGTTTTGTTTTATACATTTATGTATTTGTTGACACTTCTTGGTGAAATCTTACTTTTGGTCTTCTCTACGTTTTTTAAAAGTATCTCCAAACACCGTAAAACACGAGTTCAATCTTGTCATGTATTTTAAATGCTCTACTTGAACAAACTCCAGAGCTCTTAAGTGTCCGAGCAAAGACAGAAAAGTTACTCCGCAACTTTCAAAATGCTACTTAGGGTTCTGATTTATAGGTTAATGTGTCAAATGAGCAAGAGGAAAGAAATCAAACTACTCTTACCTTTTTTGAAAAGCAGTGAAGCCAAGCAGGCTAAAAAACAAACGTGGTCAGAAGGGAGGAAATATGAATTGGAAAAACGTCAGATTGTGGAAAGACAGTCTGATGGGAACTCCTCTGCAGCGAAGAGAGTGAGGCTGCGGGTCTGAGGCATGCTCCCCTTATCTGGGACAGAGGCTCTGGCTCTCAGGCGTCAGGTCCCCCTCTCAGCCCGTACGTTTCCCCGCGCCGGACGCACACTTCTTCCATGGCAAAGCAAGGTGTTGCTTCTGCGGCTCAGGTCCTAACTCATCAACTCCCTCATTCACCTCTCGGAGCAGCTCATCTATTCTCGGCTCTCCCGTGCGCCTTCACTCCTTCGAGCAGCAGCAGCAGCAGCAGCAACAAACACAAGAGGAGAGAAGAAGAAGCAGCAGAACACGGGGACCAAAAAAAAAAGAAGACAGTGTGACTGAGAGGGACAGACAAGAGTAGTGGTGGTGGTGGGGGCTTTGAGTGTCTGGTAAAAAGGGGGTTGAGGGGGGGAGACGAAGACCTCTCTCTCTCTCTCTCTCTCTAGCCGCCGATGCTCTCCTGGCTCCTCTGGAAATGTGACTGTGGAGACTGGCTGGGTAAGTTTGCAGCGGCTCGCCTCTGGAAAAGATCCCGCTCACAGTGTTGAGACACTTGGTGGAAGCAGCGCGGAGCGGGGCTTCCAGTAAACAGCGCCAGTGCAGTGGAGAGCAGGCTGCCGTCTGCAGGAGCCGTCTGAGAGAAGGGCTCCACTAAAACCTGACATGGAGTCCCGATCCACCAAGGACTGTGGATTGGATTTGAGTGTGGTGGACCTGAGCTACGACAGCAGCAGCAGTCACATCAGCTTATTATCACGCCCGGCAAGACTCAGCTCAGTTTTTTTTTTCTTCTTTTTTTTTTCAAGATTCAACTACATAATACAGAAAGGAAGGAGGTTATCAATATATTCACCCTCATTTCTGGCCCCTCTCTTACTTTGAGACGCAACAGTGCCTTGGTTAAGAGAGGCCCAGGCTTTGTCACAGTAGGCAGTCCAGCCTATTCAGCCAATGACAGAGGACTTATTCTACTGTAATACTACCAAGCATCAAAAGGAGCATGGAAGTATATACGGGCAGACTTTCTGTTTTTTTTTTTTTGTGTTTTTTCTTCCCTCACTCCAACTCCAACTGGCCCCACAGGATAAAAACACTGGCCCGAGCAGCAGTGGTCAGGCTGCTGCTACTAGATCCAAGTGTGAGGAGAGGCAGACATTTTTTCAAATTGTGAGTGTTCTCTTTCTCTCACTCTCTCTCTCTTTTCTGTTCTCCAGCGCTTTTCTCTTACATCATTCATGACACCATTCAACTGTCAAGAGCATTTTTAGGGTTTCATTGTTTTTTTTTTTTTGACCGTCCTTCATGACACATGTTATGATGGTGATCCACAACTTGTACTTAGGAGCTGGACGATGTAAAACGATATGTATTTTTTTACATTGCAGTAAATATCATTGTCACCATATACATTTGAATTTTGTCCGTAGGGTTTGTTTTGTTCACATTCTCAGCTGAAAGACTTACAAAATGTTTTGTTGTTTTAATTCTATCATTATGATAGTTTTGAATGTTCTGCCTCTAGATTTATGAAATGTTTTGCTGTTTGACAAGTGTTTTCATGTTCTGACCTTGAAGACTTTCAAATCCACAAATAAGCATCGTTTTCATCTTGTTGAACAAGAACTTGAACTAGAAAAAAACACAGATAACTAAGGACTAAGGACAAAAAAGCAGCCTTTTAACTTGAAAGAATTCATGGTCATGATAATAATGAATATCAAGTGAAATGGAAATTTTTAACATGATAACATTTGGCTGTACTGACCAGACCTTACAGTTCAGTGCATGTCATGATGGTCATCCTTCCATTTAGGGCTGGGCGATACATACATTATTCTTTTGTCATTAGGGTTTATTTTGTTTACATTCTCAGCTCGTTTTACTTAAATTCACTCATGTATATCTTGACATTGAGCAAACATTGTATCATTATGATAGTTTTGAATGTCCTGCCTCTTGATTTGTGAAATGTTCTGTTGTTTGTTAAGTTGTTTGTCATGTTTTGACCGTAAAAAAGAGTTTAAAAGCACAAACAAGCATCTTCCATGTCATTTTCATCTTGTAGAAGAAGAACTTGTTGCACTGGCTTTCACAGCATTCAGTCAAAATAAATAAATGAACAAAATAAGCACGAAATCACAGACTACAGGTGTTTTCAGTCTTTTTGCATCTTTTATGAATAGTTTAAAACCAAAAAATAAACACCTGTTTTTTTCAAAACATCCCGTAAACTTGAAAGTAATAGCAATTTGACATTTATCATTATAAATATTGATATTGAGTGATATGACATGTTTCATCATGGTAATATTTTGGTATATTTGCCCTCCTTACAGTTTGGTGCATGATCCACAATTTGTATTTGTATGCAGATGAGGTTTCTTAGGACCATTCTCTTTCAAATAAAGATGAGTTCTAATATATGATTTTAACTTTCATTAACACCTTGTAAAAAGTCAATCACATACCTGCGAGTAAGACAATATCCTTTTCATTGCAGCTGCTTTTTTCCCCCGTGCTTTCATTATCTTCACATCAGAAAAGCTCAAAACGAATGAACACCACTTCATGTTTATTCCTGAATTTAGAGACGACTCAGAACATGTTATGATCTGCTTGACGTAGTCTGTCCAGAAACATTATCAGAAAGGACGTGGGTACACACCTGGCTTCAATAAAAGCTGCCTTTCACCTGACAAATGGGGGAAATGTGAAGTTGAGTCATGCTTACCAGGTGAAGGTGAACGCGGGAGAGGGGCAAACTCATGTTTTCATAAGCATAATTTTACATAATAATACAGCCTTCTTTTTGCAAGGGACAAAAAAGAGAAAACAGATGTAATAAAAGGTCACCCAGTGGTAGGCATCCATATCAAGAGAAAAATGTTTATTTATAAGCAGAGACTTAAAACACATGTGATGATGTCTTTGGTTGTGTTGGACAACTTCAATTGCATGAGTTGATTTGAGCTTCCTCCTTCCTCACATTGTCAACAGAGGGCATCAGATGTGTATTGCTGTTTTTCTGAATGAATATGATTTAATGATAGGTACAATTCACAGCCACATAAAATCTCAACTGGCAAAATCACTCAGAGGTGGGAACTAACTAAGTACAAATACTTTGTCGCTGTACTTCAATAGATTTTTCAAGTGTCTGTACTTTACTCGAGTATTTATTTTTCTGACAATTTTGACTTTTACAACTTTTTAACACAAATATCTGTGCTTTTGACTCCTTATATTTTCAATACAGGCTCCTTACTTTGGTTTTATATTCATTTGATGGAATTAGTGACAATTTCTATTTTGTATTATTGTGCAAAAGACCAAACTAGACAAAAACAATGTAAAAGACAAGATGAAATGAATGTAAAAAAAGACAAAACGAAACGAAAGTGACGTAAAAAAAGAAAACAAGACAGAAACAAAATCTAACAAGATGCTACAAGAGTACACTGGATTTTGCAAAATTACAGATGAAAGCATCAGAAAAGATGAAACAAGATGAAAGCAATGTAAAAGACGAAATGAGACAAAAGCAACGTAAATGACAAAACAAGATGCAAAAAACGGAAAACAAAAACACACCTGCAGTATGTGATTTCAGGTTTATGCACTATGATTTACATTAAGGACGTAAACAACATAAAAGACGTAACCAGACAAAAACAACATAAAATACAAAATAAGATGAAAATGACATAAAAGACATAACAAAGTGAAAAGGGCTACGTTTGACTTTTCTACTTGAGGACATTTCAGAGCCTGTACTTCTTCACTTTTGCATGAGTAAAGAAGTTGAATCAGTACTTCTACTTTTAACACTCTACTTCTGCTGAAGTAAAGAAAGTGTGGATTTTTGATAATCGATAATCAGTTTAAGTAAAGTCAAAATTCTCTGCAGCTTTGTAAATCTGAATTATTTTGTGGTTTCTTTCCTCCTCTGTGACAGTAAACTGAATATCTTTGGGTTGTGGATCAAAGAAGCCATTTAATCGAGAACAGGTTATTTGCTAAATAAAATAGTCATTAGCTGCAGCCCTAGTTCTTTCTTTGACCAGTCACAGCAGTTTAACATAATTTGTGCATGTGCAAGTGCTCATGTTGAATTATGACTGCATAATATAGCTCTTCAATGGCTGCAGGCTGAATGCTAGCCTCGTACTAGCCCCAGATATTTAGAAGGTGAAAACCAGGGAGTAAATAGAATTTTAAGATGTCAAGTATTTGAATAATGTTTGCAGGATAGAAAAGATGCAGCTAGAGCATCTTCTTCTATTACATGACTTGATGATGAATGAAGCTGCTTTGAACAGACCTCAGTCATCCACAGCGAGAGCAAACACATCTCTCCATTTCCCTCTGTGGCTCTACGCTCGGCTCTTAACCTTCAATTGTTCACCTAACAATGCTTATTGGTTCCTTCCCAAAATATTTGCACATGATTGACATGTCGAGCACACATGACCAGTCACAGGACCGCCGCTGCTGACCCCGACAAATCAGTGTCCTCTCGCTCATGATGAACAGAGATTTGGCCACGTTCATGCTTCACGGAACAATTAGCAAAAGCGACGCCTAACCTCGCCCATTTGATCATTTCATCATTAAGTGGTTTTGACCTTCTTCTTTTTTTCATTCTTCTTTCATTCCTTTTGCTTGATTTGACTGAGACTTAGAGCTACATCAACAAAATTATCTTGTGTAGTTGTTCTCCTCAAGTGTAACTGAGATGTCTTTTAAGCTCAGAGTATGTTCGATAAATGTTTCAATACAAAGCGCTTAAAGAGCCATCTTAAAGATGCTGTGCATTCCCCATTTTGTCCTTGTTACATCTCTTTTCACCAGCGCTGCCATCAGGACAATGTTCAAAGTGAAGCCCGCTGCGTTTACATGGAATCCAGGAGTGTGATCTGTTCGACCCAAGTGAAAGTCTTCAACTTCCACCACGATAACAACTCTCTTTCTCTAGTCTCTCATCAGTTTTTGTCATGCCGGTCTCCTTGGATATCAAACTCAGAGGAGACTCATAATCAAAGGAGTTCTCTCCACACAGTCAAGACCCAGTTAATATTTATGTAGCCACAGGCAACCAGGCAGCTTCGAGTTTTGACCTCATGGCTTCAGCGTCTCGAGGAGCTGCCCTGATCCTGCACTGGTCAAACTAGGCACAGAGGTTATTTAGACAGACCACGGGGGTATGCTTTACAAAACAGACATTTTATTGTGTTTTGTGCTGGGCAATATGGCCAAAAATGTTATTGTGATAAGATTTTCAGTTGATGTCAATAGTTATCACGATAAATGTCAAATCATGATTTCTTTTTTTCTAGTTTAAAGGCTGAGTTTTGGTCCTGAGTGAAAGCTGAAGAAACCTGATGGTTATTTGTGGTTTTGAATTATTTTGTAACAGACGCAACAAGATGAAAACAACATAAAAGTCAAAGCAAGATGAAAATGACGAAAAAGACACAACAGGATGAAAATGAAATAAAATGATGTAACAAGATGACAATGACATAAAAGAAACAAGATAAAAACAACAAAAAAGATGCAACAAGACAAAAACTACATAAAAGAAGAAACAAGACGTAAACAACATAAAAGATGCAACAACACAAAAGTGACATAAAAGACAAAACAAGACAAAAATAACATAAAAGACAAAAATGTCATAGATGAAAACATGCCTGTAGTGTCTGAATGAGTTAGTTCATATTTTATATCTTAATTTAAAATGAAAATATACAAAATGAGTGCAATCGGCGTTCTTATTCAACAAGATGAAAATTACATAAATGACTACATAAATGATTAAATAAATGAAATGTTATTTGTGCTTTTAGGCAAGGCAAGTTTATTTATATAGTATATTTTATACACAAAGTCAATTGAATGTGCTTTATATAAATAAAATGAGCATTCAGAAGGAACTAAAAACAAAGTGCTTAAACAATAAAAGATCAAAATATTTAAAAAAATATAATTAAAAGGAAGTACATAGTACATAAAATCACAACAGAAGAGAATAAAATGATTAAATGATTAAAACGTGTATATTATGTATATTTAAACTCTTCTTCATGGTCAGAACATGACAAACACATATCAAACAGCAGAACATTTCACAAATCTAGACGTAGAACATTCCAAACTATTATAACAATGAAATCTTCTTTCAACATCAAAATATGCAAGAGTAAAATTGAGTAAAACAACAAAGTAAAAACAAACATTTTGTAAGTGTTTCAGCTGAGAATGTGAACAAAATAAACCATAAAGACAAAAAATTACATTATATCAAATTATATTATATATATTGTTCTTTAAGGCAAATTATCACAATAAAAAATAAAAAAATAAAAATGATATTACAACACAATATAAAATTCTATCACCCAGCCCTAATTGTGGTTAATGTTATAATTGTATAATGTGGTTAATATGTTGAACTGTAACCTGTGATAAATTCTATCATATCATATATAAAATATATATCTTTTAAAGCTTTCTGTAACAATGTGGCTCTTCACATGTCTCACATGTAAATGTGATTTTGACATGAGTTGATAGCTGTGTATTCATTTCCTATTGATGTAGAGTTTTAGCTATACTTTCACATAGATTCTGACTGTGGAAGGAGTGCAGGTTAGTGCAGACATAAGTCGCTGATGCTTTTAGATTGCTGTTGGGCTCGATTAAGAATTAATTTATTCGCTCATTTATAGGACTACTGGTTAATCTTATGAGCCTTTTACTTAAGGCTCATATTTTGTGTTAAATACAATACCAGTGGGGTATTTTCACCAGCATGCACCTGACCCAAAATCAATAACACTAAACAAGTAAGACTGTCTTAAGCCTTTTACAATCAATACAGTTTTCTTTGTTTCTACCGCATTTTTTTCATTTAACAGGTCTAAGAAAAGCAACTCAAGCAATCAACTTTAGTCTAAACGTAAGTCAACCTGCGTAAGCAGCGGGCTGGCACACCAAGTAAAATATTATCAAATCAAGTCGCTATGAATGATCTCATCATTCTGCTCAAATTTCAGTTATTTAATCATTTCCGTCTGTTCAGAAATGCTGCTTTAGTCTCCCCCTAAAAGAGCCCAGGACTCATAATTGACCCAGCAGACAGGAAGCAATTAAAAAGAAGTCAAACACATGAGGGGCTTTGAGATCAAATTTGAAAAAAAGCAAGGTCCAGTGTGGGCATGTTGGGCTCTGGCTTGCACAACTGTCAAATAAGTTGACTGTTAAAAGACCACATTACGTAAACAAATCATTTAAAGCAAACTGTGTCAGGGTGTAAACACTGAAGATCCTTAGCACTCCTTCAATGATGTTCTACAATCAGGCCTTTGCACAATTACATTTTGTGTCAGAAAACACAAGGCTTTGCTCTTTCTGAGGTTTGATGCATGACATATATGTTGGTTTTAACAAGCACAGAGGAGCAACAGATATAGGTGAGGAATCTATTCAAATGTTTTGTATGGAAATGTAGCCAAGTGGAAACAGATGTGTTTCACTTGTGACCTATAAAAAATGATATATGGTCACCAGTAATATGGTTCAGCAGAGGCCAACAGTTCCAATTTGCTTCACTTTGCTGTGTTGTACTCTGCCTTGTGTAAATGTGGACATATTTTTCAAACACAAAGATGTGCCATTTCCACTGTAAACCTGTAAGTGAACGCTCCATACACCCTGACTGGGCTGGAAGCGAGAGCCATTTATTCATGATTGCAGTGCATTTGAAACCAGAGGTTTTTCTGTCAAGCACAAAGTTATCACAATTATAATTCATCAAGTTGATATATTATAATCCAAAAAAAAGAACAGTTGTTCAGCAGCAGCGAACATCTGTGGTATTTTTTAAAGCCTTTCAAGGAGCTCTGAAATAATAAACTCATTCATTCTCCTGCACTGTTGTTATTCTTCAATTGTCTCCCCAAGATTTAAAGTTACTATATCCACAAACATTTCCACAGCACTGGAAAAAGTTAAAGATGCCAAACATTATGCAAGCTGCGATAATGCATCAATCAGATGAAATGGAAAGAAAAGAAAATTACTTGTTCTTACATTTAGTACAAAAAAAAGTTTCACATATCTCAGGGTGACATTTATTAGCGGCAGACAGTGCTGAAATTGTAAAAATATGTTGCCTCTAACAAAATTTTATATATAAGCAAAATTCTTACAGCACGAAACAACAGTTGAGCAACTGTCACACTGGCTGCAGTTACATGGACAATAGGTCTTCAATCCGATTGAAATCATTCTGATCAGAGATTTCAAATACAAGAGGAAACAAGAATTCTACCTCCTTGTCTAGACTCTGTTTTCAGGATGTACAAATCTACCCCGTGAGATTTTTAGACAAGTAGGGGGTTAATTATTGCTGCTTTTCCACTGCCAGCCTCAGCTCAATTCGTCTCGACTCAGCACAGCTTTTTGGCATTTCCACTGCGTGAGAGCAGGGACCACCAGAGATCTGATACTATTTCTAGTATGACCTTCCCCAAGGTTCGAGTTGAGCCAAAGCGATACTAAACATTTGATCCAGAATCATCGCCGCGTCAGTGCGTATGTGTCATTTTGTTGCGACCTGAGATGCCAAGAAAAACATCGGAGCAAATTTTTGAGTAGGCGCTATCTTGATGAATCAACCACAGTTTTGAGTTTAAACAATTATATTCTCACCTGAAAAATTTTAAAAATAACTATTAATTATTTCATAAATTAGAACTTACAGTTTTAAGTTTCATCCTCCTCCATTGTTGCCTCACTCGTAGCTGCAGTCACGCTGAAGACGGTGTCACAATAATTTACGCTGCGTTCCTATGACAACCAGCCTCAATCGATAGTACAGTGGAAATGCAACGCGCTGCTGGCCAAAGCGAGCCAAACCATGCCGAGTCAAGGTGAGTCGAGCTGATACCGGCAGTAGAAAAGTGCTATATGTGACAGCTGTAATTACAGATTGCTGTTCAAATTCAGTCAGCTGTGACTCTGTGACTTCACACAGAAACTTGGAAAAGTGTTTATATGCTCAAAGCATTCAATCAGAATGCAACTTTTTTTGACTCGCACAAAGTAATTTCACATGTTCAGTCAGAAATATGACAGAGGTTTTCCACCTTTTTATTATAAAGATGAGCAAGACGGACCTACAACATATTCTATTAAAAAATATTTTATTATATCAAGTGGAGTGGCATCTATTAGTTGATTTGTTGTTGACTATTAAGTTAATCAACAATAATCCCTAATCAGTTTGAGTAGTTTCTAAGTAAAAACAAAAGTAAACTCTCTGATTCTAGATTCTTAAATGTGAATATTTTCTGGTTTCTTTCCTCCTCTGTGACAATAAACTGAATATCTTTTTGTTGTGGAACCAAACAAGACATTTGAGGACGTCATCTTGGGCTTTGGGAAACACCAAATTATTATTTAGAATTTTTAATTTTTGAAAGAACAAAAGTGACAATGACAGCAACAGTCTACAAGACATAGAATGACAATGCAGACAATGACAAATAAAGACAAGCGAAGCAGGGCCTTTTTCTCAACATCAAACAATTAATCAACCAATTAATCAATCAATCAAATTGAGAAAATCAACAGATTGATTGACAATGAAAATAATCATTAGTTGCAGCCCTAGTCTCAAGCAAAACAGTTGTATCAGCCACAGACCGGTTTTGTTTTGCTGCTGCCATGTTTCTGTCCCTCCCGGAAACTGGTCATGTGATCTAATGCTACCTCCTCATGGGTCAAGCATGAGCAGAAAGAGAGAAACGATCGGATCAAGTGTTTACATGGCTTATATTTCCCTATTGAACGAATTTTCAAGGTTTACACCACCCCTCTCACACTGACTAAAAATCCCTCCTGATCAGCCCAGTCTCTGACTATTGAGGTGGTTACATGAGGCGCTTTGACACAGACTGGGCTGTTTTTTCCGATTATTAGTGGAACGTTAGGGTCCATGAAAACACAGTTGCTGACACAGTTTTTCCAATGTCCAGCTGAAAGGACAAGGAATATGATGAAGAGAAAGAGTGGGTCACAGTGAAAAAGACGGTGCTTCAAAATCTCCTTACCTGGACAGACAATAATAGAAATCAACTTTATTAGTGAACTGTGCAGAGGATAATCTGTCTGCGTTAATACCCTCTAGTATGAACGGAAAACGCCTTCAATTGTTCTCTCTAATGAAGATGAATACTATATGGCAAAGACAGAGGAAAATATGTGACCTCACCAGTCCCTTTAGAGGTCAATAATCTTTTAGAATAATTGCCTGAAATTTTAATTGAAGCAAAATCTTACTTAAGCATTCATCATTGTGGACAGACATTCCTCCCTTCAATTTTGCATTCCGATTAATTTGACTAATTTAAAAGTAAATGCTTTGTGGAAGTATAAAGGAACACAATTATAAGTTTTAAATACATATAGCTTATTTCCATAAAACATTACTGTTCTAAAAACAGAGGCTGCTCACTAGGGCATAAAAAACAGCCAAATTTATGCTGGCTATTGCTGTAGATGCCTAAACTCATTACCAAGTCAACAACAATGTTTTGAAGGTTTGTTTTTTTTCATTCTCTTTTTTGTCAAAACTTGCACATGTGACTAAACAAAGTGTTTTTGAAGGCTGAATACTTTTTTTTTATTTTAAGAGGTGTGCTCACAGCCACACGCTTCAGGAAGCAGAGGCCTGGCAAGGTCGTATGTAAATGCTGTCAATACCAAAACGCATGCTCTTTAACACACACAGTGCGTGAGTTGCACTCATCCCAATCATTTGACAAAGCTGTTTATTAAGCCAAATTAGTACGAATGAAAGCCTTCCAAGCCAATCAAATAGTTTGCTTGGTTAGTGATGTGTTCTTCCTGGCACAGTGAAGAACAGATGAATCCAATAGGGGAAAAAAAGACAAGGAAAGGAAGGGCAACTCTAATTTCTGAGGACAATGAACTAAATTGTTCTGTCCCAATTTCTCAAGAGATACTTTGTAATCATGGCTAATTATTGTTGCACGGTAAAGTGCGAAAGGAACAATAGGCGTTGTTGCAGACTTTCCACGAGGTTGCAAAATAAAGAAATATTTGAAGTTCCATTTCTGTATACCTGCAATACAAATACATATGTATGGGTTTGTTAAATAGACCCAGCTTGGGTCGTGACCCAGAAGTGGGTCGCAGACTTGTTCTGAGTTGATCTCAAAGTGTGTGGTTAAAAAAAACTATTTTATTGCTTTTTAGTACTTTAAATGCTGTCTGATGTCAGACTTTTATTTTGACAGACATGTCAAAGATGTGCAGTAGCTGGCTGTTGCCGTGGTAACGCAGACATTTGACTGAAAGATGACAGGCTAACTTTACATTGTCAGTTGTAGGCAACATGCATATTGCAAATATGAGCCTGAGAGTGTTAAATATGGATTTACAAACACTGACAATAAAAAGAGATTCAAGCCCAGGTGTGTGACATATGATAACTAAAATATCAAACCTGATATGTCATTTAGATCCCAAACACATGCTCATTTCACTTTCACTTAAGTGTACTAAGTGAAAACAGACCTTTTTTTTGTGAGACTTTATTTTGTGTGCAAACATAGTTGTGATGTTCACTCTACTTTTTATTATTAGAGTAATGTGTCTGAATGCAGTGATGAAAATATGTGTATATTTCTTTGTTTTGAAAAAGCTCAGTGACATTGAACATGTGTTTATGAGTTTTTTCTATTTTTGGCTTGATTTGAATTCTACAAAAGTGGGTCACAACTTGATGACCATGGGAAAATGTGGATCCCAAGGCGAGACAAGTTGACTTTAAAAAATCCAACTCACTACACAGTTTTACTTGAATAGTCTGAAAGATTCTAATTAATTAGCATAGACTAAACATGCCCAGTATTAAATGGTGATCGTTCTGTTGCCCCCTTGTCAGAAGTTTCTGCCAATCTGGTAAAAACATATAAAACATACAAAATAAATGTCTGTAACTATTGAGTTTCTCACCTATTATGCTTTGACCCGCTTGAAGCATTGGATTCTCTCCAGAGAGCTTGGTTTATAAACTCTGTGTGGGTGTTTCTTACAAATTTTCTCAATAGCAACCCTCTGAGAAGCAAAATCAAATAACCTTTACATAAATACCTCTTGGATTAGACTGCATTTGACAATTTTTTCAATGCGACCTGCCTCGAATTTGTCTGCGTTATGGTTTCGGCATTAGAGGAAATTAGTCAGGAGATGTCAGGACTAACATAAATACCTTTTTTTTGAAAGAAGCAGAATAAATAGGGGTCAACATCATACATGCAATAAATGTTCCACGGGCAAAAGGAAATGGAAAAATGGAATGTGCAATGGATCCCATCCATATTTCAGATGATGGGATAGGCTTGCCATGTTTAACCTAACGCTTGGATGTTTGATTAACTGTGTTAATCATTTCCCATCTGCACTGGAGCCCCTGTCTCTGCCTTTTGATTAAATTCCAACTAGTCTTGCATTGTTCATTATGTGTACTTGTCAAATAATTGACTGCTTGCAGGCAAAAAAAAAAAACGTACGCCTTTCAATCTTGATGAGGAAGTGCTTTAATATCATGTCATTCACTTTGCATGGCATGTCCAGGAGATGAGACGCCCCCCACCCCCCGAACAGCCTCAAAAAGGTTATCGTGAATTTGGCCTGTGCGGTTTTTAACAAGCTTTTTTCTCCCCCAACGGTTCATAAGGTCAAACAGACTGACTTTTCCTGATGTATAAATGATACGTGACTAGAATTCCATGCAAAGAATGAGTTTGAATTATGGTGCCCAATTAAAAGAAAAAAGTATTTTTTCCTTTTCAAACAGGTAGGTGTAATAGGTCAAGAAATAAAGAAATATTATTCATGTTTTTTTTTAATTTTCAATCATTCACACACTTGTCACGACATTCGTTGAATAATATATAACAGTTACATAGGTTCCATGCATTATATAAAACCAGGGGTTAAAACTATGTAGGCAATGAAGGAATATCTTGTACAGTATTTATGATGAGCACAATTCAACCTTTGAAACTGCTTCATTACTTCATAGCACAAGTGAATCAAATCATAAAGCTTCCAGCCTTCACTAAGAATTCAGACCTGCTGCGATAATGATACCTGACTCAAATGACAGCTCCATGCTGTGTTACTCCTGGGGTTAAGGGTGTGTAACTCCAGGCTCTTCAGCATCATCTTTGCTCTCAGCTTTTAATACAGTGTTGTTTGTATAGTCCTTAATAAAGAAGCACACCACTTTGTATGCATATGCACTGTCTGACAGGCGCACTCCGCTTCCTCAAGGATAAACGGGTACCAAACACTCAAAGTGATAATAACGTTACCTATAACTCAGCTGAAGTGAATGTGAAATCAAAGACAGTAAGGAGGCTGTCTGGTCATGTAAGGCTCTATTTTGCCACTCTGTTATGCACCAAGATCACTACATCCGTGTTAATAATTCATTCGCAAAAAAGGTTGTTTTAAACAGCAAAATCGCCTCTGTGTAGAAGTAAAAGAAATGTAGTTGCACAGTTCCAAAAAAAAAAGAAGAAAAAAAACGCCAAATGATGGACTTTTAATATTATGGGTGCCTATTGTCATCGCCCTACTCACTGTCAAATCAACAAAAGAGACTGGATTTAATTAAATAACTACTTGTGCATTTCATCTCAATCGCTATGGCAACATCCTAACTTCCCTTGCCAGGCTGCAGGTTTGCAGTACATCACATGTCTCGCTCTTTTTCAGCTTTTCACGTATACTGCAGCCTCCAAGATCACAGAAGACCCAGTTTCAGTAGTTGAACAAGTACATTTTTTGGATAACAATATTATGTTTTTGACAGAGAGAGAGAGAGAAAAGAATTTCATTCTAGTTATTGTGGCCATGTTAACGGAGGTTTTAGAATTTTCCATTTCAGACACTATTAGCTCTGAAAAAGTAGGTAACAAACATGGTTTTATGGGGGGAGCTGATTAAATGGAGCTGCAGAGAGAGATGAGGTGAATATGTCTGAGTGTGTGTGTGGGAGGTTCTTCCTAAATTACTGGAGTGAACCCATAGGTCACCGGTTTGTCATGGTAAACATAAGCCTTTGGAATTGAGTTCAGGAGCTTTCCCACCATCGCTCTGAGGTGGCAAAGGCTCAGCTACTACTACATTCTTGTGTGTCTTACCATTAAGACCCAGTGAATACCTTGGCGACAATGGTCATGTGGTCAATGAGGAGGCAGCAGTGGAAGCGGCTCAGACGTGGGCAAAGGGTGAGCACTTTGGAATGGACTCATTAAGTCACAGCTGTTGTATTTGGAACAATGGGCTCAGGACTCTTCCCAAACCTCTCAGCACCCAAACATTAAAACCCAAGAAAAAGATTTGCTGTAGAGTTTGGAAGGACTACAATTGGTGGAGGCCGACAGCAAACGATTATATCTCAACTTTATCTCTGAGCGCTTAGTAAATATTTATAGGCTTTTGTGGCCGTTCTGCATTTGGAGGAAGTTTCAGACTCCTACTTGTCGAGCACATGAATATTTCTGTTTGTTGGTGAAATCAAAGCAGATCACACTAGCAAAAGTTACTGTAGTACTGTAGTATATTTTAATTTGTTGCATTGTTTCCTGCCAGGATGTCTCCGGAGACTCCAACCTACCCTTGTTTTCAAATCCCACTTCATCCCACATGACATGTCGACACAGCATGAGGAAGCTGAAAATGCAAAAGCGGTGACCTCTCTGTGGTTTGGGGGTCTCAAAATTATAACACCCTTCCTCTCTTTACAAAGCAGTCCCCTGCTGCTGCAGCCTTGGTACTGCAATGCCAACACCATTGCGCTAGATTGGATTAAAGAGACAGCTAACTGTGAGATGGAGCCCAGGCTCACCACCAGTCCTATTTCTCATGTAAATGCCACAACAGTTCATGGTGCCTGGCATAATAGAATGGATACAACACAGTAAAAAGGTTCCTTTGTCTGCAAAATTACAAACGGTGACATCAGTTAGTGAGGATCCCTTTTTTGTTCACTTTTGTAAAACTCTTGGAGCGCCTGGGAAATAACCAGAGGAGTGAGTCTCTGACTCATGTCATAGTGCATTACTCTGCTAGAGATTTTCTTGGAGAGCTGAACTCTGGATTTGTTCTTTGTTTCCTTTTTCCTTTCCGTCCTGGAGTCGGCGGTGTTTGCTTTGGAGCTGACAGTTGACGTTTTAGGATTCCGGAAGCCGGCCCACCAGCAGGCATGAAATCTTAAACTGTAACAACAAAGTCAGTATGATCCAGCATTTAAACTATGGCAACAATGACAACCTCGCCTATAACTGCTGAAAACACACTGACATGTGAATGTATAAACTTGTCTTTTATTCTCATTAGTAAAGTGTTTTGCAGCGATATTTCTTCAATGCATGACATTAAAAATATGACTTAGCTTTAAAAAACACAAAAAAGGAGAATAGTGGGAGCTGTAAGACTTAGAGAGGCACAAGTGTGGGTCATCAAATGTTCGAATTTGCACCTTGTCAGTTCAGAAGCAATGAGTCAAGAAACCACATCCCCAGAGGAAAGAGGAGCTCTCCTCCACTTAAATATTTATTTATATGTCTACATATACCTCCCGTTTCTTTGCAGATGAGTTTATGTGAACTCATGCTTTGAACATCTTCACATGACCCTTTCGCCACTCTAGACGTTTTCCTGCATTTTCATAATAAGGTCCACCTGGATCCTATCATCAGAAGTCACCAGAGCATTTTGTCTGGGCGAAATGTAATTAAAGTTAGTGGTGTCACATGTAATTATCACAACAAAGTCTGTTCCTTGTGCGCTTAGGAAAAAAGACCAGTGTTTGTGTTTATCTTTTTCAAGTTAGACAGACCCTACTTTAAAATTAAGTTGGATCTCTGAGGGTCGTTTTTTTTAATCACCACAAATCCTCTCTAACACATGTGTTCATGCTTCGTCACATGCCTTTGCTGAAGCCTTTCTAAGTCCTCACAAACTTGTAGTTTGTTTAAAGCAAGGATCAATATGATAATACACCTCCTGAGAGGTGGGAGTCAGCTGCTTTGTCCTGTTCCAGTTAAGTTCAGTGGTGTGTATTGGTTAAGCTGGTAGTGGACCATCTCAAATTTGCCCCTTGGTGTCAGATAAGCATACGCCATGCCATCCCTTCCTCCCTCCCTCCCAGTGCGCGCACACACACACACACACACACACACACACACACACACACACACACACAGACACACACACACACAGACACACACACAC
>JAPQRN010000019.1:24646215-24666910 GCA_037367275.1 Coranthus polyacanthus
ACACACACACACACACACACACACACACACACACACACACACACACACACACACACACACAGACACACAGACACACAGACACACACACACACACACACACACACACACACTCTGCTACCCACTATCTAAACAGCACCCCCGCACAGCTGTCTCTCTCCTCTGGGAGACTGTGAAGGCCAACTGTGCAGCCACTGAAATGAGCTGCTAATCCCTGTACAGGCTCCCAAGCATATTACAATGCACAGAGCCATCGGTCCATCCGCCACTGTGCGAATGTGCGTCCGTGAGCGTGTGTGCGCAAGTGCTATCAGTCTATGTGCATGCATGTGTCAATCTGTTTGAGTGCCAGCTGCATAAGGCAGTATTTGTACATGAGAAGGTGAAAATGATTGTTGTTCCTGTCCTGCGTGACCTCGGTAATAGCTATATATCCCCTCACAGCATTTTCCGAGAGCAATACCAATTGCGATCACAAGAAGAAGATTCCTCTTCTTCCCAACAAGTGTTTCAGCCTCCTCTGTCCCTCTCTCTCCTTCATTGGAGCGAAGTCATTACTGGTGCTTATGAAAGTGAAATGAATGAGAGCGTAAGGGGATGGATGGGAGGTCATGCCCCCGAGGCCTCCGGGGAGTGAGAACGCATAAACTCATCACCTGGTACTGATGGAGGATCCCTGTGCCCTCACCACCTCCACCAGTTTTTACCCTCACCACAGAAAAGCACACAAGCACAAAGGTATGAAGCAGGAACAATTTTCTACTAAAGTGATGTTCACAAACAGCCATAAATAACACATTTAAAAGCAACTCAGTGTGATCACCTGAAATCAACATGATAAGGAAATGGAGATGCTGCCTGAATACAAAAGCTCACATCAGCATGCTCTCACTTTTACATCTTTTCTGACTGGTATAATTGCAAAGGTAAGCTTTTGTTTGAATGGGTTAATGTTGTTATCATGGAGCTGTTATGAAATCATACATTTTTAACTAGGAGAGCTGATTTTAGTCACCAAATACAATTTGAAATATTCATCAGTGTGACTGTGCCAGCCTTAAATTTATCAGATCAAACCGATGTTTTGGATGAAGAATGCTCACAGCTGGGGCTGTTTTCCTGTTCTTCATCAAGACGGCCAAATGGTAAAACAGACAGCCTGCAACAGAAAAGCCACATGTACAAACGTGAAAACATAAATTCTTAAAAAGCGAGGATAAACAATATATACATTCTTTCAGTTATCATTAGGGCTCTCATGATTTTGAAATATGAGTTGGTTATTAATTGTCATACAAATAATTATACTTATACTAGTCCTCCAGTGAACTTGTCACTACCCAATCTGTTCTACACATGTGCAAAAATACTAATCCCTGTCACCAGGATTTCAAAATAAAATGTGTTCTAGATTTAATTACCATCAATTAGTGTCTTTTGTTTGACTTGTGATTATTGTAGGTACAGTGGTTCCCAAACTTTTTCAGCTCCAGACCTAAAAGAGAAATTTGGTGTGTCCTCGGGACCCAAACTTACAAAAATATGTCACAAATTGCCAGATATGTACATTTTTAATGACTCTTCCACTGTCAAAACACTCTCTCTGAAAGTTTCTTTTTTATTTTTGTCTTTAAGTAATTTCTATCTTGTTTGCTCTTTGACTTTGGTTTCATCTTGTTTAGTCTTGTTCTTCTTGTTGCACCTTTTACATCATTTTTGTCTTATTAGGTCATTTTTGTCTGATGTCTTTTACACCTGACGTCTCTCCTCTACATTTCACACGGCTTTGACAAGGTCAACATTTATGCTTCCAGAGAACACTTATCTTCTGTTTTCATAAGGAAAATTAATTCACATATCATGGTCTGTATTTTCCTCTGCCAATTGACCGATTTGGGCTCTCCACCCTAAGTTTGGGAAACACAGTTCTAGGAGATTCCTATTATTTCTTAATAATAAAGAGTGTCTATGGTGTTAATGAAATATATGATTAGCTAAAGCCACCAATGTTTTTTTCAAAAGCCCTTTTAGGCTTTTTTAAAATAACTTCAACTTTTTTGTAATTTCCCCTCAGTCTGACTGAATGCTGTGGTTAGCTCACTAGCTAACGTTAGCTGATTTGACTTTTGGGACAAAAAACATATATGTATTTGATTAAAAAACAAATCTTACACTTCATAACTACTGAAAATAAAGATGATATTTATTGTCTTTAAATCTCTGCTGTAAGTGACTTTAAATTATAGGTGACTGGAAGTAGGAGTTTCGCATGTGCATAGAACAAATCATGTTTCCGGTACAGATCAGGTAGTGGCAGAACTCATAGAAGAAGAAGAATATAAAACAAGAATAGGTGAGGTGATGTCACTGAAAGAAGGTCATTCAAACGATAGAGAACGAAGTGGAAAAAATTACAAATTCGGAAATTTCTGTTTTTATATGGTTGAATGGAGATGATTATCACAATTACATACAATAATCATGGTTAGTTAAAATAATTACAATGAGGTGATTATGTAATAATATAATAATGTAATTAATATAAATGCTAAACATCTCAGATTGTTTGTCTGAACAGCTACTCTTTCACTATGATTTTAAAACCATTAAAGTCCAAGTCGATTAAAAGCTACTACCTTTGTTTATTACATTTTTGAAACTGAGAAAAACAAGTTGATCCAGTCACGGTATTTTGTTATTTCTCAGTGGTCTGTTTTCTGATGTATCAGATAAAGAGTCATATAATAGACCTTGTACAAAATGAAAACAACAAATGTAATATACACCATTGCTACCACTACTAAAGAGGACATACTACCAAAAAAGGTCTTTCCCATAAAACAGTGAAGAGTCTGCAAGGCCTTTCTCCACTTTGAATTCCATAGATACCATGACTGTCTACAAGCATAACAAGGGCAATTTTTCACAGCTACCTGTCCATGACACACTGTCCACTTATCCATCAGCAGGCCTCAAAACAAAAGCTTTATATTTTCATCATGTGGCCATGATCGGTTCATCCATATCTTACACAAGTCTTCAGAAAGGTAGGGGTGTACTACACTATACTACACTAAAATGCTCAAAGTACATTGACTCTGTAGAGAAATTCAGCATCCTAAACAATATTCATTCAGACTAATCATTCCCAATGTAACAAAACCTGGCTGTGGATTGATACAGGTCTGGCAGACTTGGGTGAGACAATTGCGTATGTAATCAGCAATTACACTAATGACAGTGCTGACATACATTGCGGTGTAGGGTTTGAGCGTGTGCGTCAGGGGGCTGGTGCAGGGGAGAAGGGCCACAGGGAGCGGGATCTGCTGAAAGTCCTGTCGGAGTCTCTGAGTGATGGCTTGTCATCGGAGCACTCCTGTTTCAGACAGAGTTGAGGCTCAGGTGGCTCCAGCAGACCCTACTGCCTCCACATGGTGTTTCTCAGGTCACGCCCGTCCGGAGCCCTGCACTTTTCCACACTCAACTCCATCTGTAGCACATTCCTCCTTCCCTTTCCCTCCTCAGTTTTTTACAACTTGTATTAATTTCAGGAAATATGCTTGAATAAAAGTGAATGCCCAAGGCTTTCATTTAGTTTATTGGTCAAACATTAAAAAAAGTCTGACCAATACACAGGTGCAGCTATGGCTGCACACAGGTTATAAATATAAGGTTATAAATATACAAATATAATATGAATATGTTGTATTGGTTTGATGTATTTATATGGGTTTGTACTTAAGTGAGACACACATCTAAGTTGTGCTATTGTTGCACTGTATTTGTTTTGGAAGGTTTTGACAATTTGTAAAACTTTTATTGGTGCTATGTGAAACATTCAGAACAGCCTTCGTATTAATGACATGGCTGTTAAGTGAAGTGCAGTCAGCATCCTGTTGCTGGTGCACGTACTAATGTTTGTGTTTGAGTCTGTGTTGTACTGGGAGCTGATCATTTCCATTTCCCATATGTGAGTTGGACAACTAGAACTTACCAATGGCTATGTTCACCATTATGAAACTATGTGTATTGACTGAGTCAATATCTGGAACCCTGTAGTTTTTCTTGCATCTAGCTTAAGAAATAACTGTCTTCTTGGCCTCTTGATGCCTTGTCCTAAAACATACATTAATTTACTTAATTAGTTGTTTCTTCATTGTTTCACTTTTGTCATATTAGAGGAGCATGAACATTTTACCTTCACAGTATAGTGTGTCTTTACTTCTTATACAGGTTTGTTTTCATGTGGCTTTGTGACTTTAACAGTCGTTATCTTGTGCTAACAATTGGATGTTTTCTTATTCAAAATTATCATATTGTATACAACTATGTATAATTCCCATAAATAATATATAAATAACATGGTTTTGGGTCAGTTCACTTACCCTACAACACTATGCCAGTCAAAATCTTTTCATTTTCACACACAATTCCAGTGCTAGTTAGGATTCAAGGCTATTGACTTTGAGACAATTCCAAATGGAAAATTATTACTTTGATGAACACTGTGTCTGTGTGTGTTTGACCAGCAGAACTCACAAACAACTTTATCAACATCTTTGACAGTTTATACTAGTATATTGACTGAATAGCTAGATGTAATAGGTTGTTTGCTAATGCCGTCACATCATTGTGTTGCTATGGTGTGAACTGCAGGTGGAGGGCAGGAGGTGATTTTCAACATAGAAAGCAAGAAATTGAACACTGAAAAAACAGTTTAGGAATCTTTGTCTCAACTGTATTTTGCACAGTTCAACCTTGTGTGTACACACTGGATTAAAAAAACAAACACCTAAAAGCAATGCCACTAACACTTAAAACAGGTTTTAGTGATCAGTCTGTCCAAATTGATCACTATCAGCACATAATTATTATAATCAAACCTTTCATTTGTCATCTGTGTGTAAGTCAGTTTTACTAGTGATAATGAGGGTAATTAAGTTGAACTCTTGTAGTTGTGGTTTTTACAGATATTTTGGTATGTAGTATGTTGATACATACACGTCGTTGTAGGAAGAAATTCTCAATAAAAGCCCATGGAAACTCTAAAACTGTCCTCTCTCTTCTGCCTTTTCACCTCAGGATGACATTTCTTTATGGAACATCTATTTACTTCCTGAGAGCGGCTTTGCTCATCTTTATTAATTTTCTATAATTTTTCAATAGAGAAAATGATTTCAAAGTGAAGCAACGCCAGCCTCAGCTATGAAAAGACCTAAAATCAACACTGTACATGGACTGATCACTATAAGTGAATTATTTAGACAGCGTTTGTACATGAATGATTCTGTCCCAGGTTTTTTGATCCAGGTGATGAGTAAGTGGTTCTGTAACTTACCTGTGGCATTGACCTACGTCTTTAGTGACATTTCACTGGTCCTGAGACTTGTTAATCCAGTAATGTTAACAACTGTAACATTAATGTCGAGGCACTGCGGCGTTGAATGTTTATTGAATTAATTAAATTAATCCACAGCTGTCATTTGTCGTCTGGATTAGTTACTGCCTTGTTAGCAGAAAAAACTTTCATTTCAGTTGAAAAACGGCTCTTCTTCATAACAAAAGGATCACATCCAACATATGCTTTGATTTTCTATTAATACTTTTCTCTGCAATGTTGTCTAAACCAACACATTCCAGACTTTCCTGCATCTTGTCCATTCTACTGTTTACTTTCTGCCCTACGTGTATCTAAATTAACATTTAAAGATGCAGTAGGCAGAAATCAGGAGAAAAAAATGCAGAATTTGAAAATACACCCCTTCCTTCTGCAGCCCTCTCCACTCAGTCCAAATCAAAAGACTAAAGATAAAGATAGATCATATGACATTTGTTCATGTCACTATTGAAAAGTGAAGCCAATATATCAAGGTTATGGGATCTGCCATGTTGCTTCTGTGTCGAGCCACAGAATAGAGCAGTAGAGTCACGTCTGACAGAATCTTAACAGTGATCGATACCTAAAGCTGTCAATCACATATTTAATACCTCTACCTGTCTGAAAACAACTACGATTAGCCATCTATGCTGAAAATCTCCCTATTTCAACAGCCTGTAAACAGAGTCAAGAGAAGGTGTGGATGTCTTGTTTCCTGTCGGACTACTTGAATTACAATGTGCTGAAAGGTGATTATGGAATTTCTTTCTTGGAAAAGTCACTTCTCTACAGAGAAATCAGTCTAGGCAACTGAGAAAATCAGGTAAGGCCTCTTTTTTATTTATTTTTTTTAATTTATTTTTAAATGGATTGTAATACCTTAAAAAATGAGCACCTTCCCTTACTGTCTCAGTTGCCTACATCCATGATAACAGCCTGTGGACTGATTTGTATGTAGAGGACTCAGGACATATTTTTTCCAAAAGTCCTTATGCTCATTGCCAAGTCCCTCAGTGCCTCTTTTTGCTCCTCCACAGCAGCAACAGTGTGCAACTACCTACTGTTGGCAACACAGACTTCAACACCAGAGAATGCACAAATGTACATACTGCCTAAGGTACGTTCCAGTTTTTTCACACAGTAGAAATAAAAAAGTGATTAATACATGTAAATTTCTTCACATCTTTCAACACAACATCTGTAATTTCATGTAAGTATAGACATGAATAGCTTACCTATGACAGTGAGTCTGGGCACTTATTCTGTCAGGGGCATAAGAGTGCAAATTCTCGATTTCTTGATCCCTCAGTTTACCCATTTCCTGACGACTAAATTTATTGTACTTGTTTTTCACATTTCCAAGAATTAGCATATGCATTTTCCTTAGTTTATTCACATTTTTACCATGCTGTTACCTGACTTTTGCAACAGTAGCCATCATATTGACTCAGGATAAGCTGACTCGAGGTCTGTATTTAATTAAAAAATGTGGGAGAAAACTTTTTTGGCTAATGTAATTCATGTGCCACTTGTTAATCGGATAGGTCCAATACTTTGACACAGCATTTCAGCAATAGATAAGTACATGCAAAAAACAAAACAAAACAAAGTATAGAGATCTATTGGCCATTATATGCACTTGACAGCTTAAGCATAACTATTATCATACAGACTCAGTCATTCCAATTAGTACATGTAAATGAAAGGGCCTAATAACCACTGATGAATAATTCAGATGTAACACTGGTGTCACATTGATTTGTTCATACGAAGGGTTGAGATAAAAACAGCCTCTTCATTATAAATGACCACTGAATTACTCATTTGTGTCATGGTCTGAAGAGAGATGTGGGTTTCAGCATAGTAAGTGCTCATCAAATTATATTTGGCAGGGCATAGCCTTCAAATTATATTCAACAGGGCAGAGGTTGAAGTTTATTTACTGACTCACAACAGAAGTATCAAATGAGCAAACAACATAACAAAAAAATCCCCAGCTGCATCTTTCCAGGTAGCTTATTTCGTGTGCTTTGTTTAACATATACATGCAGCCTTTTGAGCCATGTGAATGTATTCATATCATCTTTGGAATAGTGTGGATAAATTTGAGGTTGTTTACCTTGCCTTATGCTGATTGCATTTTCATATTGAATTTAGCCTGCTGAGCCGGAGCCCATTCAAAAGTGTGGTGTGTGATGCCGCGAGTAGAAAGAGGGGATATTGAACCAAGCTAATGTGCATTTCTATTGGCAAACCAATGCACTGTAGAAGACTTTGACTTGATAACATCATTCTTTTTCAGTGTTACACAAAAGAAGTCGGCATGCTCCAGGGTACCCAATCCAACATCATTCTTTAGTGACGGTTTCAGCAAGGGCACAAGCTGATTGAAAAAAAAAAGAGAAAAGCTGAGATGTTTAATACAAAATGATGCAATCGCTTAATTTTCTCTGTTCATTTAAAAAGACTAATTCTTCTTCTGTTGACTTTTCTGTTTCCCGAGGTGCGTGTGTGTGTGGGAGGGAGGTTGACCAGCTTTGACTGTGACAGACTTTAAATAACAGATTGTTACTGACCTAATTATGGTACTTCTCTATTAGTGCATAAAGTGCCTGAATGATAAATTAGCAGTTTGTCTGCTGACTGATGAGAAAGCCACAAAGCTATTTGATTCAAATACATGTTAAGTGACACTGGACACTGTTAGCTTTGTTGGTGACTCCTCACAGCTCACAACAGGGGAGGCGTGTCATAGTGGTTCACAGGCCCGTGTATTGTCAGATAAAAACTTGCTTACTGGATCGTGTAGTATAGTTCACACTGAGCACCTGTATCACCAAAAGGACGGGATGCTTGACTAGTCAACTTAAAAATGTGGACAAGGGGAAGATAGGTCAAAACAACAAAGATACAGCGTAAGTAACAGAAAATAAACAGAAAGAAAAGTTTGTCCATTTGGAAAAAAAGAGACAAGACCGAGCTGAGAAAAGAAGAGCGACAAAGACAATTAGAAAAACAGACAGAAGAGCAAGCCACAGCAAAACCTACTACCATGAAAGACCCTAACCACTATATCTCTTCCCTGATAAGGCTCCAGAAGCTTATCAGCCAATGGGTAATTTCAATTAAAAGGGGTTTTGCAAGACAAGTGGTTAAATACCTCAGAGGAAACCTGTCACCACAGGAGAGGTGGCAGACTGCCTCCACGAGACAAGGGGAGAGAGGAGAGGAAAAACAGAGTGCTGCATGAATGGCTGGACTTGGCCCCGGTAGCGGCACGTGATGAGCGTTATTGCATTAGCTCCTCGCCAATCACATAATGAACTCTCTGTCAGACGAGACAAAAGTCCGGCCACACCCCTGCAGCATGGCAAAAAAGCTAGAAGAATGCGATCGGTAGGATTAACAATGAAGGAGCCCTGAAGGGAGGCAGAGAGAGGCCTTTTGCCAGAGAGAGATAGGAAGATTCAGGAGCTTAGCGTTGTCAAATGTTTTATTCAGCCATGACCATGAGTGCTGCCAAACAGATTAGCCTGTTTACCACAGGTTCTCATTTAAGAGATAAATCTTTAAATGTTGTATTTGGCAGGGGGAGGTGGCAAGCATCTATGTCACACTAAGTAGGAGGAGGAAAGGGGGGCATCTAATGCGACTGAGTAACAAAGGAACTGAGAAGCACAAATAAAACTTCTCATTAAGCTCTGAGTTGTCTGAATTAATGACAGCTGTAAGCAGACTATGATCAATATGCCTCAGTATATTTCTCTCCCAGGGTGAAATGAGGATCGAGCTATCTTCATGGCAAGCAGGTTGAACGGCTGCCGTAGACGGTGTGAGGAGGTGGGGTAGCGGTGGTGATGGGGGGGGGGTGGGGGATGAAGATTTGACTGTGTTCTTTGTTGTAGCTCAGTGGAATTCTTGCCTTTCTCCTCTCCTTCCCTCTCCACTCCTTTTGTTCTTGTCTATTACAGCGGGGGTGATGAGGCTCCCCTGGGTGTGTTCTACACAGAAGCCCAATCTCGGAGGATAATCATCTTCAAGATACATCAACAGGGTGGTTGTAATTTTGAGCGACTGGGAGAAAAAAAAAAGAGAAGCGCAAAAATAGCAAAGATAAAGAAAAAAGGCAAGCAAAAGAAGTGGAAATATAACAGGGCAGTACATTTCACCACAGTTAGCGACCACAGTTAGAATTACAGTTCTCCTAACTACCTATCCTTGAAAATATATTTCTCATTTTCATCTAACATGGCACTTTCCTATCACATTTGCTTTCATCCCTACTGTTTCTGTACTGAACGCACCCACAGTTTGGCTGCGAAAGCCTCAGTTCTCAGTCAACTTGTTAGAAAAGGACCATGCCAAGCATTCCACACCATTTCCAATTAATGATGCTGCTCTTGGCAGCAAAGTAGTAAATGACTACCGAGAGGGTTGTTTTATTTCCCAAGATGAAGTATACACAGCTTCCGTTTTCCAGTCAAAAATTGATAACTACCATATCTTATATGACCCACTTTCTTACTAATGAGAGGTCATCACATACTGGGTATAAACGTCAGGGGAAAATGCTGTCATTTCTGTTGGCCAGTTCTTTAGTAGTATATTGACCTAAAGGGACAGACCAGGTATTCCTGGCAAGTGGCAAGTGTATGAGTTACGGACAAAAAAGGACAAACTACTGTAGGGCAGCTTTTAATGGAACCAATGGGATCTGTCTGTGTGTGTGTGTGAGTGTGTGAGTGCATGTGCTACACATTCTCACTCCCGACTCATCACATACTGACACATGGTCTGCCTGGTCAGGGCATCTCATCTTGATGCACAGGGTACCCTTAGAATGGCATTTTTCAACACACACAGGAGTCGTCACTCAGGGCTGGTCTGATGGATGTCTAGACAAGGTTAGGTTCAGGCATAAAATTAATTTGTTTAGGGGAAAAAGGGTCATGGGAAGGGCTTAAATGAGAAAGACAAAACGCACAAATAAACATGAAATGGAAATATGAAATATGAACCCTGGTCTCCTGTGTCTGTCTGCAAACTTTGGCGTTCCACCATGACCACCACAGCCACCTCTTACTAAGGTTTTTGCTACTTTACGATGTCACCTGGTCCATGTTGTCAATATGTCTAAGGACTTTCATTGATTTCTGTGTGGTACCCTGCACTTCTGGGGTCCACACGAGCCCCTGAGGTATATTTTCTGTCATATCTCACTGGTGCTTTATTCTGCCATTCTAATATTTCATGGCTTTGTCAGTCAGTTTGTCCCTAATGATGAAACATTCACTTGATTTCAGCAACAACTATTTAGAATACATGTTGCAAATGATCCTTTTTTAGATGTTCAGTACAAATTTCAATCCAATCCAGTGAAAAATAAGAAACTGGTGAGACTTTGAATACATAATGATGACGAGTCGAGCTTTAGAATGATTTAATTATTATTAGGTCCTATGAACTCAAAAATCCATGACATGGCCTGGTAGGCCCTATGTGAGATTGGTCTCTGGTCCAAAATGACCCCGTTGGTTTCACCATATAAATGTAAGATAAATGTTTACTTTAAATATATGAAAAATAAATTATACCAGAATGAAAAAAATGGCAAATAAATGTATAAGTGCTAATGTGGATTGTACTTGGGAAAACTATATATTTTCATTTCACATATGCAAATCAACTGTAGCTTTCCTAAAATTATAAAATGAGTAGTTTTTGTTTTCCCGATGAGAAGAAATAAGTAAATATTTTTGCAATGACTATTGTTTGCTATAGAAGTTGATTCTTGGGGTCCCCAGGGAACCCAGTCGGTAGTCCATGTATATGAAATATGTCAATAGGATGAGGGTAAGTGTGCAAGCCCACACACTACTATATAATAGAGATGGAAAATGGCTGATGATGATGGACTGGATGGAATGATTGACAGATGGATTGTAATGTTGATGAGCTGTGAGTTTGGCTGACCATTACACCTCAGAATATTCAAGTTTCAACTGTCATCTCTCCGGTGACACATGAGAATGGGAGCACAATCTATGTGCAAGACAACAGCATTTTCTGGAAATCCCATTGGCCACCTGGCTATCTTGTTCAAATCAATAACATCTCAGGCTATCACAGCTGCAGTCTGCGTGACCCTCCTAAATGGCAGCCATATGTCCAGCAAGTAAAGAAATAAATTGTCTACAGCAAACACTGGATGCGGGGTATATTAAATGATTTTTGTAGAGCACAATATTTTTCTTTTAAGCAAGCCTGCAGTCATCAAACTGGCTCTTGGTGTGCTCAAAATTTGAGATAGTGTAGTTAAAGAGTTTCAAGTGGGCTCAAATGTGCAAATCTCAGAATTAACATAGGTCTTGACATGGAATAGCAGGGAGTTGTCATAGAGGATCATGAATATTCAAGCATGTGACCTAGTTTGATACGCTAGAGCAGGACAGTGGGGTGCAGGGTAAAAATCCATCTGAACTCAAATGTACCAAAGCAACGTGGTAATAAGAATCATTGTGGGAGGGATTTAATTTTAATGATTCAATCAACTGTTGAGCCACCTTCTGCTATGCAA
The DNA here is from genome assembly GCA_037367275.1 of Coranthus polyacanthus. NCBI lineage: Eukaryota > Metazoa > Chordata > Actinopteri > Kurtiformes > Apogonidae > Coranthus > Coranthus polyacanthus. Next base: position 24,658,167 of record JAPQRN010000019.1, read on the forward strand.
AACATTCAGGGGTTCTCTATTATCTAGCGTCTTTGTGATATGGCAGCAGCCTTCAGCAGAAAGATAACAAAGTAAAAATCAGCCATTTTCATTTCACAATCAGGACTCGAATGGTCTCAACCCAGTCCACCATGGGAGACAAGTCCCTTCAAGACAAAGTGTGAACACCCTTCCTCTGAATCATGAAGCAACATACTGAAGTACACAAATGAAAAGTGTTTCATTCTTCCCAGACCATAAGTTAATAAAAAATCCACTCTGTTGGCACCAGACTGTCTGACACAAACTCAAATTGATTCATAATTGAGTTTGTATAGATTTTTATCCAGCTTTTGCTGGTTACATTAGGGCTGAACTAGTCTCATTTTGCAGAGGAGTGTACAGCAAATGCAACCCATGCTCCAGGCTCACTGTGCGCCGTGCATTGCAATAGCTTGCTCAAATAATAACAGGCTTTGAAGGACAATTTTGCTTCCTTCTACTCATCAATGTGCACCTGCTGAAGGATGTATTTAGGGTCACCTTTTTCCACCCAAAGAAGCCTTTTATTCTGAGAATTGGAATCTGCATTTATACATTCAAAATTGACTTGTACTCTACGTAAGTTGATTTTCAGACCAAGTACAGAAAGACGTTTCTCAGAACCAAACAGAACCTTGCAGAGTGAGATAAAAGATTTGTTAATTATGGACAAATGTACTGTTTTTTTTGTTGTTCTAAATCACATGTAGACTTTAGCATTTTAAAGCTTAATGTTGGCATTATTTTGGATATTTCTTAATATCAAAAAATCCCATAATGATAAAACCACCTGGCCCGTCTTTCAGTATGTTCTGACTTTCCTGAGCTGTCTTTGGCATTCAGCTGTGTGGGCATTTGATTCATCTGAAGATGCAAATCTTTAAAAGCTTAAGTGGTAAATTGTAGCTTTGCAGAGACAGAAATAACACTGCATTTGTTGGCAACTATTTTCAGTTGCTGACTAATTTGCAGTAACTTCTCACTAGCATTAGTCTGTGAGTTTTACCCATGTTCTTTAAAAAGAGACAGCAGGCCAGCGAGTGTAATACTGTGGCTTCCTTTTGAGGTTATTTTTTGTGCTTTGCATATTGAGGCTTTGACTAAACAGACTATATTTAGAATAGTCTTTTCACAGGATTTTTGACAATGAGAAAATTACTGAATATTACCAGATTTTTCCTAGTTACCTTTAAGATGTAGAAAATTAGAATTGCATGCTATTATAATGAAGCCCACCCAGGTGAAATGCATCCATAGACAGGTGAAGTCCCACCCACTATGGGCCCTTACTTCAGAAATAAGCATGTATGGTAGTCTATGTTGAGAGACAAATTATGTTTTGTGTTATGCTATCATGCCATCAAATCAATATGATGTTTGTCAATTTAAAAGATCATTTTGCAAGTCTAGAAAATCGTTGAAAATACATAATTTGAAAGAAAAAGATGCGTAAGTGACATCTTCCTACTTCACTTCCAGCAGCTCTGGTCAGTTTGTGCAGAGACTGTCTCAGCTGTCACAGCTTCAACATAACCAGACTTGTAGTGGTTTGCGCCTCTCTTGAAACTTTTTCACTCATTCTTGAAGAACTGAAATGTGTTGAAGTGAAAGCCGTTTTAGTGTTGGTGATGTGTATCACATGAGATGAGAGATGCAGTTCACTGAACTAAATGGTACTTTACTATCTTTACCACAAACTAGGACTTTGTTAACTTGCAAAATGAATCTTTTAAATTGCGAACAAGCATATACGTGGCATGATTCAAACAGGATCAAAAAAGTCTTTGTCTCTCGCCATTGACTGCCATACATATTTTTCCTGAAGTCAGGTCCCAAGGAACTCACCAGAAGAGGTGGGATTTTGCCTCTCTATACAATTGAGAGGTTGTTTTGTTTGTCAAGTTAAGGTGAACATGTGCTTATGTTATGTTATGTTTGAAAAAGTAGGTTTTACATATTTTACCATTTTGTGAATGACCGTATTGGCTCAAATGGGCATGGCCTAAATCAAGATGCATAAAGTACAGTATTGGATTGTTCAATGAGCAGTTCATGAATGCTTCAACAAAATGTGTTCATGTTTATTCTAGTGGCCCTTGCGGTTGACTTGATGAAGTTTTTTCCTGAAGAAGATTTCAAGGCCCTATTACCTTTGCACCGCCTTCACTTTAGTTCAGTCAGACTATTAATATGGAAAAAGAATAAAAATCCAAGTGAAAACAGTAGGATTCCAACACCATTGGTGCTTGGACCCCTAAGAAGCACCACCATGATATAGAGCAAAATGTGTGGCATCAAGCATACTGAGAACCCTCAGTACACCCTATAAAAATCACACTTTTCCTCTTAAGGCCCTTTTCGGTTACTAAAAACAATAAACATCCAGTCCTCATCTTGTATAGCAAATGTTAATTCATTTTCATATTTTTAACCCTTTTAAATGCCAGTTTATTTACATAATGGCACTTTTTTTTTTTTTACCCAAAAAATGAATTATTTTCTATTTGGTGCAAAGTGGGTTTTTTATGTGCAGGGATTATCAGTCTGAGATATGTCAATGATTAGCAACAATGCTGATTTTGATAGATTATTATTTTTCGTGCTATTACAAAAAAAAAAAAAAAATCACACTTTTCCCCTTAAGGCCCTTTTAATCACTGGTCATGTTTAAAAATATCAATGATAGTCAATGGGACCAAAAAGGGCTCCAGGAGGAAGAATGCGAGGCTTTGGTGTAGACAGTGGACTGTGTTCAGTGTACATCTTTGTCAGACATCATCGTCTCAGCATAAAAACTGCCAAAATGAGAGCAAAAATACAATTGAGAAGCCCTCTTTCTCAGCCCTCGCGAGGACCTTGTCTAGTACAACTACACTTGGATTTGTTGGTGTCTCAGTGTGCTTTGTGATTAAGAAGGAGACTAGCCATTCATCAGACACTGCTCTCCATTCAGTCCTCTGTGGGGCCTGTCATATAGGTCTCTAGGTCTCTCCTGAGCCATGGTCAATCTTCAGCCAGACACCAACCTCCCTTTGCGATGAAAAAACGACTAAGTTTGGGATTTATGGCCGATCTGCAACAGGCCCGAACATCTCCTTAGGGAGTACATAAAACACTGAAGAAAACAGAGCATGAGCAATAACACACACATTTGTCTTTTATGGCTCGATGCACTGATAATGATGTTTGATTTTCCATTATGTTCAAATAAAAGGTGAGACAAAGCAAGGCTGGTACTTTGATGTCTTGACCCACTGTTGTAAATGTTCATAATGTAAACTTTTCCTATTAATTCCAGCAGGATAAAACACACTGAAAAAGATAGTGAAGATATGCCAGGGCCTCAAGGTGCTCATTAAGTCCACCTCATGAACAATATCATCATAATAAAAGGATGCGGTGAATCTTATCTGTATGCACTGCTGTTGTTTTTTTTCGGAGGAAGGACCGAAGGCAGCACAAAGCAGCTCTTTGGTTGTAAAAGACAAGTCAGCAACCATCACTTACCCATCCTTTGTATAATATGTCTTTGAAGGATCATGTGCATATTTAAATAAGGGTATATGTAGTGCACATTGACAGTGCTTCATTAAAAGAGTGAAATATTCCAATTTCATTTGGTGGAGTCCCTAGTGCCATATTTATTGGTTGTCCCTGGTAATACCATGGAACATTAATAAAGCACACCAATATCATTCAGCTTGTGGGATAATTATCATCCCTGAGAATATGCTATATGTGGGACATAAATTCTATTAATAAGCAATATATTGGTTTAAGATCTAGAGGCCTGGGTTCTAAACATGTCATGAGAGTAACAGGAGCACATTTTTGTCTTCAATTAAATTTGAAATAAGTAAACAATCCCTTCCTTACTGTTTCATATAACTACTCATATATCTTTAAATTATGGCAAAAATACATCATCCGTCTTTAATATTATTTTGCCTTTAAAAAGATTTGTTGTGTTTCATCTAATTCCCGACATAACTAAGTTATGTTACTGCCCATCCATAAAGATGGAAATACTATTCAGGAGAATTTACCTTTTTAATGGATTTATAATTTATCATTAAATTTATAAAGGTTATTAATTAGGCTGTAAACACTTTATAAAGCATTAATAAGCTGTTACAATATATTAGAAAACAAGTACAATAGTGTTTTGTTACTTGCCAAACAGTGAGCCCACATTACATTTACTGGTATTTTGTCTTTTCCATCAGCAGCATCACTTACTAGAACTTAACCACATATCTTAATACTGAAAAAAGTTCCATTTGGCATTAAAATGAACTGATTCATGCAAGTATATAAAAAACGTCTGATCACATGACAGCTCACAGCATCAGAGTACAGCCACATGCTACTCTGTTCATTAGTTCTATGTTAGGTTCAGCAGACGTTGGCTTCAGTCTGAATCTCCAGTGTTTGTGTTGTGTGCGCGGCTGTGTGCATCCCTGAAAATAACTGAGCATTGATAATTTCTTTGATGAACTGAGAAAACAGTTGCTGATCAACATGCTAGCGATTAGCATTTTCTAGCCGTGTATAAGCTATAATGACAATGAAAGCACCTCATATTAATGCAGCAGTGCTTGATTGGTTATGGGTACAGCAGCCTAAACAGTAATGCCCAGAACTCAGAATATTGGAATTAAACAGGAAATTGGAATCTGACAGGAAACAAGAATAGGCTTTGGTTAGTCATAGGTGTTTTCAGACAGGTAGGGAGTTACATGTGTGACTGACAGCTCTAATTAGCGAACACTTATCAGATTCAGTTAGACGTGACTCTACTGCTCTGCTCCACATGGAAGCTCCGACACGTGGCTTCTCTTTTCCACAGTACCATGAAACAATGTCGTTTGTCGATTTCAGCTCCTGCAGCTTTAAGAGCTAAGAGAGCATTTTATGTAATATTGTTGAGTCACACGAACAGGTTGGTAACAGTGCTGTATTCTGCTAACTTGTGCTAGCAGTGCTTTATAACTCTAAGCTAAACATGGGGATCTACTCTTGTGTATTAAGTATCATGACTGCAGTGTCTGTGAAAACAGTAACAAGGTTCACAGTTATTTCTTACAGCTCTTTACTGACATAAACACTGGATTAATAAAGAGCGATTAAAAGGAAGACTACTTTGTGGGTGTTGTTACTGAAGCTACCTGAACTTGGTTGTTGTCTTAAATGTTACTAACTCATTAATAAATGGCGAAGTATCTTACACTTTACAATAAGGTTCCCTTTTGTAGCTTATAAATTGTAGTAACTCATTAGTAAATAGTCTAATATGTTGACTAGTAAGAGCTGAGATTTTTGTGTGTTTACAACCTAATTAATAACTTATTTATAAATCCTTTATAAGGGTACCTTTGTTGTAAAGTGGTACCCAGAGGTATTGTTGCAGCAATAATTATCCCCCTTTGACCTTTCTGTTTATTCTTTTTATTGTTGGCCGATTATTTGTTTTTATAGTGGTATTTATATTGTTTTGAACATTCAAGCTGATCTTTAAAGCACATTAATGCATTTTAGTTTCCAGCAGCACTATCAGCAGTGTCCTTTTACTAAGCATCAACAGATTACCAATGAAAATGTATCACGGTAATAGACCCTAATGCCTTAAAAATCCTGTTCAAAAAGCCATCCACTAATGAGAGCTTAGTGGTTTGCTAAAATGACGTCTTACATATTATTTACTATTGGAGCCAATTTCAACATTAGAATTTGTGCTGGGAAAAATATTCATTTCACCACCATGGCAAATGTTAATTTGAAGAGCAGCACTTTTTCTGAACATCCACTGGTCCTTTTTAAACCTCTGCAAGCTGACCCACAAAATGGACATGGAGAATATGGTGTGGCTCACAATAGAGAGAACAGGTCCAAGGCTAACCCTGCAGCACTGGCTCTTTCTCACCGCTCTTGTAATAATTACCTTGCTGACAGAGAAGTGGAAAGATGCAGGAAGAACGATGGCACTGGGGCCGCGGCGGAGTGGCAGAGGAACAACGGGAAGGTGGCTAAGTGGAGGCGGGAGAGGCGCCAAGGTGGAGCAGAGAGGAAGAGTTAGCCCCAATCATAGCCTCTTCAACACCCTATTTTTAATTCCCCTCCATTGTAACCGCTAGTCAATTATTTGTGTGTTGTGATGTGCTTGACTGGTACATTTGTCTTTGAGGCAGTAGTTATCTAAACTTCCTTGTAGTCTGAGCCAGCAGTCTCCAGATCCGTAATTTAAACGGATCCCGAGCAATCACAGTAGCACAACAGCTGCCTTACTCACACAAGTGCATGTAAACACAAGCTCCCCACAAATTGTTAAACAAACAGACTGCAGATTTCTTTCTGAATGCCTCGACTCTATCCTCAAAGGAAACTGCTGCCGCTCCCATGAAAAATGGCAAAACTCTATTGATTAGTGGTCAGTGTTGGAAATAAACAGAAATTCAAATGAGATGTTAGAAGGAAGCAACAGATGGATGTTATCTTCTTTTAAGCTGCATCTACTCATGTCTCATCACTAATGTCTCAACACACTCAAGCCCCACGCTGAGTTAAAGTTTACACTAAGGCTGCCTTTCCCAAACTTCGGGTCGGGATCCAAACTGGGTCGGACTGTTTTTATCGGGTCTAATATGAAATGTGAATCAATTGAGAGTGTTTCCTGGAAGTATTTAATAAATGTTGATCTCAACAAAGCCATGAGAAATGTAGAGGAGAGTCTCAGTCTCAGAGTCTCAGAGATGTAACGACATGAAAATGACATAAAAGATAAAAATGACGTAAAAGATTAACCGAGACAAAAACAACATAAAAGACATAATTCATGATGTCATTTTGTAAATGTTACGTCTCCCTGAGGAGACGTTATTAAGATCCTTCACTACAGTAGAAAGAAGTAGAAATACCACAGTGTATAAATGCTCCATTACAAGTGAAAGCGAGAGTTGAGTTCACAATGCATGAATTGAAAATAGTTTGGTGAAGTAAAGTAGTTAAATTTGTACTTATGTCAGGTACTTGAGGAAATATAATGAGTTACATTCAACCACTGTGATTAGGAAAATTCATTATAAAAGGTTTTGAGATCCATTTTGGGTCTCAACGCTAAGTTTGGGAAAAGCAGGTTTACACAAATCACAAAAAAAGTATGTTTGCATTCTCTGCATCTCTCTCACTTCCTCTCATGCAAACTCAGTTGAAGTCAAGATGTCAGAATGGAGTCACTTTTCAAGTCGTTCCATTGACAGTCGGATCGTTCCTCTCCCAGTGTGCAGTGAGAAACCTGCAGAGATGCATCATTCCATCATGTGATCTAACTGGCATGACCTCGGTAATCACACGTGTCTATTAGATTGTAATGATAATAATGAATAGTGCATCATTATGTAATGTCATTGTGTAATTCTTTTAAAGAAGCCATTACATTTGTTATGGAGATTTGAATATGGAAATGTAATCTGATTAAAAACACAGTATATAATTTGGGCCCCTACAGGTCTCTCAATCAAAACTTTATTGACAAAAGTATACAACTTATCAGTCGCATCAAATAAGACATAGGATAACATCGTGAAGTGTGTGATCGTTGATTATTGAGTGGTTGTTTTCACCACCCTGATGTGACTCAGGCAGAAGAAGTCATTTATTACATTTAGATTCACGGCATATTAAGTAACATATACTCAGAGTTCTGTACATCATTTCTTGTTTGTTCTATTGTCTTCATTTCTTTCTTTCAATTTTATTTTCATTTGATTTTTATTTTCCATGAGCTTAAGGACAACTGAATTTCCCATAGGGATTAATAAAGTGAATCTGAATCATTCCAGGAAAAGCGGAAAAGTGGAAAAGCTGTATGAAACTATTTCTTCAATTCTGTATTCTCCTTTAATTGTGAAAATCTTTTCATCTGCTAATGATAGTCTTTGTGCATGAGTCTTTTGTAAATGTATATCTATGTCCGCATGTACATGTGTGCATTTGTTAGAACTGTAGTGACAGATGTCTGATTATAGGATGCATCGTTATTGAGTATCACACCTCATAATGTTTCTATCTTTTACTATGTCTGATTTGTAAATAATATATTGTATCTGTTGTATTGTATCAGTTTTTCCAGTTTTTGAAAAAAAAAAACCTTACATGTTAATGTTAGTAAAGGGGACATGCCACTGAAAGGCAACCCAATGAAAGGGACTGGTAGATATCTTAATAAATTGAATTGATAAAAGTACACAAGTCAACACAATATGTAACATAAGCCTTGTCATTTCTAGATAATATATTGCAGAAATGTTGCATATTACAGCTTTCCAGTTGTCCACCATGTGCTGTATATGAATGATATGTTTTATATGTGACACACTTCATCTAACATCACGCTCAGAGAAATACTTTTAGTGGATGACTGTTGATCACTCTTTGGCTAATTAGCTATGAACTGCACATACCTCAGAAGGAAAATGGCACCATGCTGGCAAAGGTGAACCTCATTTATCGTCTAACACCATTATTTCAACACTTTTTTCAAGCTGGGCGACATGGCCAAAAATTTTATCAAGTTAAAAATATTAATATTCAAGGTCAATAATTCTCATATAAATGTCAAATCATTACGTCTTTACTTTTTAAAGGCTTATTTTTGTTCCTGATTGAAAGTTGAAGACAATTGATGGTTATTTGTGGTTTTAAACTTTTCTTTATGGCAAGAACAT
>JAPQRN010000019.1:24667010-24678400 GCA_037367275.1 Coranthus polyacanthus
ATGTGTAAGATGAATTAAATAGCAAAACACTGAAACATTTTGTTTTTCAGCATATGAACAAAATAAACCCAAAACATAAAAGAAAAATAAATTGCTATATTTAAATTTATCACAATATAAAATGGTATCTCGATAATTGTTATTATAGTTTCAGCAATGGTGACATATATTTAAATTATGTATTTGTATTATTGTCTAATTAACTGATTTAATGTCACAACAAACAAATGTTAAATGTTGCCTCATACCAGAATGTTAAATCTGTTATGAGCAAATGTGCAATTTTGATGTTTCTTGTTGCACTGTGAGCAGAGAACTATAAAATCAAGAGAGGCCAAATAACTTTTCTCTTTTCGAAAGATTCTAAAAGTTCTATCTTCTATCTTCTTCTTCTAATCTTCATCATTAATTTACTACACTTTATACTGTAGTAACTTCCTTTAGAAATTAGCCTCAAATTTATTTTTGACAAACAATGATAAAAGGAGAGTTTTGGTGTGCCTTTCTGTTTCCTAACTTAGCAGTCACAGCTCCCTGAAACAACACTCTGTCAGAGTGTCTTCAGCCGACACGTAGAAGTCCTTCTTGTTGTTGTTGTCCTGTTTCCAGATGACCATAAACTCCTGGTGAAATGCACAGCTTTAGGTCTGAGATGTGTTTTATCTCTCAATGAGATGAAAAAAAAATGGTGAATGAAGTAATCTAAAAACAAGCCTAGAAAAACTGGATTTGCTTATTTCCTCAACCTCAGCCCTCCCCCAGGCAGTCCAGTCATGGATCTGGCTGCCAAATGGGTTACTATCAGTAACAGTGAAGTGGCAGAGGACCCACTTAAACATAGGCTGAGCCAAGAAACAGATCTCCTGTGAAAAGAATGTCTGGCTGTCTTCCCATGTCATGCAGTGGTGCTGATGGGCTGATAAAGGTTTTGCCAACTGGATTCTTCCCTTCCTGTGTCACTCCTGATTGGCCCAAAGAAAAGCCAGTGCTCCAAGAGACACCAGACCCCAATGTGGAAGCAACAGGACCTTGAGGATAATTGCCACAAGCTGCTGACCCCCATGCCCTGGTCAAATTTCTCCAGGAGAAGAGGGGAGAGGAGGGGAGGTGGGAGTCACTTCCTGGCCAAAAACAAACTCTCAATGAGGAATCAAACCCATTATCAGACTGTTTGTTCCCTTGAGACTTCTTCACTTATCAGCTTCTCCAGTAAGATAAACATCACACATAAACTGCGATGGCTCCATCTGACAAGCAGGACGGGCTCCTTGCACCTTTGTGTGCTTTTCTGTGTGAAAGACACTCACTGGTTGTTGATTGACTGTTAATGTTCTTAAGAGGAAACTCAAAACACCTCTAAAATAACTGAGAAGATTAGTACTACTGATAGGACGTTTTAAAAACTATCAGTATGGGCAGACTTAGGCACTGATAGTGGCCTATTTCTAATATTAACCTTCTCAACTGGAATTGCTGACTTTGTGGAAAAATAATAGCAAAAACAATAGAAATTGCCTAGATTTTTGATGGATAGTTTGATATTCCTCACGTTTTCACTCTGATCACACACTGATGCCTGGTCAGAGAGTCATTTCTCGAAGCACGGGGTAGGTGTCATGTTTTGACCTGAGGCCTAGTCCAAAAGATGTCTAGACAATGCCATGGTTACAGTTTTGTTATGTTTAGGCATAAAAATTGACAATATAGGGGTACAGACTGACAAACTGACATCAAGGGCTCATGACCAAGGATGTGCAGACTTGGGAGTTTACTTTGAGTACAGCGATACAAATGTGTTGATGTATTGTTTATCCACTTAGGTATTTATTACTTTGAGTTCAGTTCAACAGTTTCTAATAAAATCTAAATAGTATTTTTTTTTCAGGGGAGCGTGATATAATCAGCTTTTTCCTGAATTTTTTTTTACATCAGTCCTTGAATCCACTATTGGTTGACCTCTAGTTAGTAATGCTTTTATGGCAGAATCAAACTTGATTAGTTCATAACTAATCACAAAATGAGGAGGAAAGGTACACTAGAAACGTACAATCTTAACAAAAAGTGAATAAAGACTATGAAGTGGTTTATAGGTACTATCGATGTTCAGTATTTGGCAATAATTAATAGCTTTCCTCTCATACTATAGTTAAGAATAATGGTGGCCATCAATTGATTTAACAGCAGAGCACTCTCTGGTACTGAAACCCAAACACGCTTTCCAAAAGCGTGACGTTAACAGATCATTTCCCAAGGAATGGTTTGTTTAGGGGCCTAATGTATCTGAGCTATGTCAACAGCTAGTTTCACATGTCAGCGGTGTTGTATATTTAAACCCTTTAACATTTTAGATTGATGGTCACAATGAGTGATATAGTAGAGTTTAATTTGTGTAGTCTTTATTTCAAATGTCAAAACAATGAAGATACACAGACCACTGAACATCTGGAAGAATAGACGGAGAGCGGTTAAATAATGTAATATATACAGTGCTGTTCTTTGTGTTACTTATTTTGTGTGCAAACAACAGAAAAGAGAAGAGGCTGAACTGTGAAAGATATTTATATGTTTAAAATAATATGTATTTTACAGTATCCAGCTAAACAAAAAAATATTAAACAAAATGATTGGTTGACTTCATCTTAATTACCTTTGGGTTCAGTCGGTTTTTGTGCTCTTCAACCCTCTTACAGTCATTTGTTAATTTCCACAGTTTATAAGTTGATTTTCAGGAAAATGCCATTGCGGTGGAATTACAGTAATGACCATGGCCGCAAGTCAAGTCAACACCAGAGGAGGTGAAAGCAATTTTACACACAGCCCACAGAGACTATATTTCTAATTTGAACAGTCTTATGTCGCTTGTTTTTATTGCTCGGACCATTCATTTAAAAGAAAAAGAAAAAAAGCACACGGGGGAGTTGGTGGACATCTAAGCAAAGAAAAGGAATATGATGCCAAATGTGCATCCTGTTAATTCATTGTAGATTAATTAAAACTCTCCCTTTGTATCATGAATCAAGTGTGAAATCAGTTGTGAATTATGTTTTTATTCAAAACTTGAGGATTCATTTTAAGATGCACAACACTGTAAAAGCAGGGACAGGTATTGAAATGTTAACACAACACTTGCTTTGTCATTTGTTAAAACACATACATGCTTTTAGAGCGCTGGCATGGCAATTACAGATGTTGTTTGTTTTGATTAGTTTTTTCCGACAATGTAGTGAAAATAAACAGAGTAGAATCATATGATCATTATGACTTACTCACCCACCGACATGGCCATAGTTTAAATGTCAGTAAAGACTATACTTACAGAGAAGTGTAACGTAAAAATAGTGGATTGTGTCCATTATTAATTCATGAAAAAGCACATTGCCATTTCCTTACACAGTGAAATGTTGACTCCTCTGCTTGCTACAGCCAATCCTAAGAACTAGATTTATTTTAAATGGTTTGTTTGTAGAGAATGTTCTCTAAAACAGCAGTCACCGCAAATACGGAGCACTTCGGCAGTCTTATGTAAACATTCGAATCAGAACAGATGGCTCGGAATCCAAAGGTCATGTTGTCGTATCACAAATGGACTTATGATGCAGACATATGCAGCAGCTCTTTAGAGCTTATGAGTCATATTGTCTGGCATGGCAGCTAAACGTTAGCCTCGCTTGTAATCCACAGTGCTCAGCCTCTTCTGGGAGCCACTGCAAACACTACCTTGTCTGAAGCACATATGCACATGCAAAGCTTGTTAACTGTACTTTTAAAAAGCGACTGATCCGTATTTGCTTTACAGACGAAATTTACGTGAATTGAAATCTCATCTCATGCTCAGCCACAATGCTGTGCTCCCTAGCAACTCTGACAACAACATTTTATGTTCCAACATAGTGAATTACTAATTACAGAGATTACATTTGATATTCCTTTCTTAGTTGTAATACATGACAACCAAGAATATGGACTTAAAAGCCACCATGAATGTATAACAAGTTTAAATCAATCAATCTATGCTAGTATGTTTTGGGGAAGTTGACATAGTTGACATTGACAAAACCTAGTTCTCATGTTTTGAAAAAACACACAATGCTAACAGTATGACAGTGAATCCCTTGAGCATTTCAAATATCCCAAACTTGTTGCTGACATCAAAACACCAGCATTTTTCTGCCGTTTCCTCTTCCTGGGCACTCGCAATTCAGGATTTAATCATAATCTTACAAATATGCTCCTAATCCCTTTGCAACATCATTCTATAATCTCCAAAGGGAGGATGTGAAGACCTAAAAGATGAATTGAGTGCTAATCTTTATGTAGCCTATTGTGATATATTGGATTATATCAGGGATTTAACAAACAGTAAATGTTTTCCATATACATATTTACCCTACATAAGGATTATGCATACCTTCATTTTGTTTAACCTTTTAACATTCACTCTTTTAGGGGTCAGGGTTTAAACAGAAGAAATTCAAGGCCAATATGCATGTATTATACTTCATTTGAAAGGGAACGTCTTCTAGTTTCTGTGCTTAACATGTGGCTCAAACACAACTTAAACTACATCAGTTTAAACATGGATGAAACTTAACATGAGTCACAGGCCACCTGATGAATACGAAGGTTTTTAACTGGAATTACTGCAAAGAATAATGATTTTTTTAGAACCTAGTAGGACCACTGTAGGCACTTTTAGGTATAAGGAAATCATATTAGCAGGCCAAATACATATTTTTTCCATTTTAATCTTCTTGAGGGAAATGTTGACATCTGATGAAGACTGTAAGATTTGAGGTGTGATTTCATATAGATAGATATTAAGGCTCATTTGTACTCATTCTAAGGCCTAAAATGACTAAATAAGCAGTTATGGAAATGCTCTCGTCTTCTTTATGTATCTGATAATTTGCATTTCCACTGAATATGCATGGAGCGTCTGTAAGCCTTATGGAGCTGTTTCTATAAAAGGGTTGCAGTTGAAGTCTAGATTTCGGGCGCGGGGCCTTGGTGACACTGTCACTTTATGGCAAAAAGGTTCACCTGTTTGTCACTGTATTTTCTTGTATTTCCCCCGGGTGCTCCGGTTTTCCTCCCACAGTCCAAAGACATGCAGCTCAGGTTGACTGGAGACTCTAAATTGCCTGTAGGTGTGAGTGTGAATCTGTCTGTGTGTTTTAGTCCTGTGATAGACTGGCAGGTGTTTCCCCTGCATTTCACCCAGTGCATGCTGGGATAGGCTTCAGTCTCACATGACCCTAAAATAGGAATAAGTAGGCATAGAAAATGGATGGATGGATGAGTTTCAATCGAGAGTTTTAATGCTTCATGATGGTTGAAGTCATGTTTCACAGGCTGCCAAACCTGACAAAAACATGTTGGAACATATACAGGTTTGTGGTGCAAAACAGAGGAAACTGGTACAAAACAACAATGTGTTAAACATCAGATATTATAACACCTAACACTTCAGACTATTAAAATGAAAACTTTAAGAAACCCCTCATTTTTAACCTTTTAACATTCACTCTTCCATGTTCCCCAAACCCTAACATATGGTTAGGGTTAGGGTTATAGCAGAAGTTTCAACTGTATTAGACTTCATTTGAAAGGGAATATTTTCTAGTTTCTGTTTTAGGCTGAAACACAACCTAAACTACATAACTTTAAATAACTTCCACCCTAACCTCGCTGGTGATCTGGTGGATGTTAGCACATGATTATCGTCAGATCTTCCTTTGCCACAGTTATATTTTTAGTTGTACATGGACATTTTCAACTATTTCATGTTTGATTACTGCTATGTATTAGTATGCTCATGTCTGTAAGACCTTGACTTCATCATCTTACACACTTTCCAACACCGCTGTTATTAATAATGAGTAACAGATGTAGGATATGCCGTGTGGCTATAAATAATAAAAATGTGCTCTTGTGTTAGCAAACCATACAAAGTACAGTTAAAGATTTTCTAAAATGAAATTTTAAAAAATCTATAAGGTTTTATCTGTTTTATTCATGAAAACTGTAAAATGCACTGCTTGCTGATACATTTTCAACTCTCTGTTTTGAAGAATAATTTAAAATACAGTACAAAAAAGTTTTTCATTATAATTGATAGTATATTTATTCTTCAAGTACATGTTTCCAACTCTTTGCTTTGTTAATTTATGCTGATTAACTGTTTCCCCAGTAATTATGCTCAACTAATTGCAACATGAATCACATGTGTGTGAATTCCACGTTTCAAAACTTTCAACTTAATACAGATTTAGAGAAAAATAAGACAATACAAGGCAGATAAATTGGGTGTCTTTAGCTAAACGTGGCTTCTCACCTCTCTGCTCACCTCTCCTGAACCAACTATGATCTGGAGCTCAGATGTTCATTTTTAGAACAAGGATAAAAGGTCCCATCAGGGGTCTCAGTGGGCAAAAAAAAAACATCTGCTGGTCTATCAGAAAAAAAAAAGAAAAAAAAGAAAAATGGCCAGATTGGTCTGTTGAGGTGGGCTCATCTGCATTCCCCTGACACTATGGAGGACCCCTGGAGGACTGGACAGGACATAAGAAGCCATAAATGATTTTCGTAGCACCGCAGGTCTTTACTGTGTTCAAGGAAATTACCAGAGTGCCAGAGATAAAAGCAAACATGCTTTAGA
The DNA here is from genome assembly GCA_037367275.1 of Coranthus polyacanthus. Lineage (NCBI taxonomy): Eukaryota > Metazoa > Chordata > Actinopteri > Kurtiformes > Apogonidae > Coranthus > Coranthus polyacanthus. Next base: position 24,673,669 of record JAPQRN010000019.1, read on the forward strand.
ACCTCAAGAGTCTTGATAACTTGAATGACAGTGTGGAGGTTGTAAACTGAAAGAGCAGGGGAGGACAGAAGCACGTGTATTTGGTTTATTCTCTTTTATTATCTTTTATTCACTGCTACCAGGGCAACAAGGGCTAAAGGTGGCACCCGAAATAGCCTAATGATCACCATCATCAAAATTAGAATTATGAATTATTTAAATTTAATATTGAAACACAACTACAATATGAACTTTTTACAATATAAGCAAATCCAAGATACATTTACATTCCGTGTTTAATTTTGTACATAACATAAGTCTCTCCAAACTTACTGGTGCTGTGGGTGAGTGGACAGTTCAGTGGACTGTCCTGCAGGATACCAGCCTTTACTTCCTGCATAACACATGTTGTCTTCATGTTTTTTTGTTGTTTTAGTTTTTTATTCCAGGTTTCAGTTAATGTTTAGGCACCAAAACTATTTAGTATCTATTATTTAATAGGTTTAGATTTAGGATTAAAAAATTATATTTGTGATACAATATACCTTTTACAATATTAATACATGTTAGAAAGTACTCTCAGGTGCAAAAATCATACAATAGCAGCCTGTACCTGGGTGTAAATATCAGGGTTGACTATGGACACAGGCTACTGACATTGAGTTATAACTTATAATAAAAATTGAAAACACAATTGCAAAAATATTACACTTACTTATTGCATGTTATCTGTTTATTTAATAGGGACAGTGCACATGATGAACATCCATATTAGAGCAACACAAGATGTAAACATGGTAAAGCAGAAATTGCTAACGTTGGTAGGTAACAAAAAAACAAAACATTACAAGTAATACAAGTAATAACATACAAATATGAATGGAAGAGAACAGTGCATTATAAAACAGGTTATTTGCTATTTGTGTGAGGGTTTATTTATGAAAACACATGTCTAATTATTTTGAAGCAGGGCTCCACAAAGCGATGATGCTTAGGGCACCCAGTTAAAATGGAAAGTGAAGAAGCATGCAAACTTATGGACAAAATACTACTTGAATATAATGAACTGAACCTGTTTCGGATTGAAAAATTACAAAACTACTTTTTGTAATTTGTTTATAAATTATGAATACAGGTCATAGACCTATTACTCTCATGGTATTGACAAAAGCTGCCCCCCCTCCCATAACCCAACAAACCTAAATTGAAGAATCGTTGAACAAACTTTTGCATGTAATCATACACATATTTTATTCATGTAATGATATGCAATAATAGCTAAATCCATTTGTGTCAGCACTTCCTGCATGAATGGTCCAAACAGAGCATCATGTAACTGAATAGATAAACAGTGTTTGCCAATAAATACAAGAATGTGTCTCTAAATTTAGGACACTTAGATATTCATATTTCTCTTTAGCTAAACCCACTGTGCATTTTGTCCAAGTTAATTACACAGAATGCCGTGCCCTATTTATATCAGTACAGTGCAGTTTCTCTAGTAGGGACTGAAGCGCCAGTTATAATATATTTCAGACTCTCCTGCTTTGACAGACAACTTATCTAACTTTGAAGCCAGTAGCTCCAAGATGGCTAAGCTGTTCCAAAAAAAAGTGAAAACTGTCAAATATGACTTGTGTGTGGTGAAGAACGAGCTGGAAGCTGAAGCACACTGCAAGAAAAAATATTTCACATTCACTGTATCGTATTCTAATAAGCCACATTCTCCACCAGTGGGGGGGATTATGACTGTCCATTTGTCTTGGCCGGGCCACCACTGTTAGGGAAAGACTCCCTCTCTGTGTCTGAGCCATGCAAAGTTAAAAGCGACGCTGGCGACTGCTGCAAGTCATTTGTCTCCGGTAACGTTGGTTCGTAGGAAGCCAGGACCTCAGCTCTAGCGTGTGATACATTATTGCTATCACTTGCCCTTGTTTAATTACATCCATGTATGGGGTCTGCTATCATATCCTTCAAAGCTTATCCATCTTTGGAAACTTTAACCAAAGTCTGTGTTATTGTGTCATATAATCCTGTGTTTGACAGAGTGTGTGAAAGAATATTTCAGTAATAACTTAAATAACAGTATGGTATCTCGACAGCTTATCCATTAACAGGCTTTATCACAGCCGCAGAATATAGAATGAATTCTTTGGCTCTTTACTCATCGGTAAATGAATAATGAACATCACATATGGATTCTTTGCTTCAAAGCTTTTGAAGTACACTTTTTTGTTTTGTTTTTTGTCTTTGACTGACTGATTTTAATTTGAGCATACAGTCAATGTTTACATCTGACTTTCTTTCACACTGCCTTTATGTGCTATTTCACATTCTAATGCAAGGACTTTCTTTTCCACAAACCATGCGTTATACATGCACAACATAAAAGCATGCATAGAAAACGTGTATCAAACAGTACTCACTATGCGCTACAAATGCTCAGTATATCTAACAGAATATTAGATGAAAAAAATCTATATAGGCAGAATCATTGTTATATCTACATTGTTAATGTATGCTCTGCATTCTTAGGTTTTTCATGAGGTGTGTGCTGTGAAATAGCCTTCAGTTTATTGATAGACATTAAATAAATACATACTCATGCAACTTAGATATCAGTCATATAATAACTGGATTGTACAGTATTTGCTCAGGCATGCTGAAGCAAACTTTGAAACAGAGGTAGGAGAAGATGCCATCTGCCCCACCAATCGTGCAGATGGCAGTGGGATGTCTATTTAATTTGTGTTTAAGCACTTGCCCATTTACAAGTCTCTGCTGAGTTAGTTAGACCTTCTTTTGGTATTGTTTTAGGCCGTTTATAGAGTGGACAAATTATTAATGACTTTAGCATCAAAGTTTTTATTAGTTTTGATTATTTTATCAAGTCATACAACTGTGGTAATCAACAAAATGCATCCAGTATAAACCGAATTCATTATGACTAGGCTTTCATTAAATGTGTACACTTTTCCTTTATTATTAGCAGTAGAGCTGCAACAATTCATCAACTAGTTTTTGACCATTAAATTTATCGACGACTGCTTTGATAATCGCTAATTAGTTTGAGTAACTTTTTAAGAAAAAAAAAAGTCAAATTCTCTGATTCCAGCTTCGTCAATGTGAATTGAAGTGTGTTTGATGTGAATTGATTGTGTTTTCTGGTTTCTTTCCTCCTCTGTGACAGTAAACTGAAAATCTTTGGCTTGTGGAACCTAACAGGACATTTGAGGACAACATCTTGAGTTTTGGGGAACATTCTTTCACCATTTTATGACATTTCATAGACCGGACAATTAATCGATTAATCAAGGAAATAATTGAAAACAATTGTAAGTGATCATTACTGAAAATAACCATCCCAGCCCAAATTAGCAGGTATAATCCAGTGATGATAACATTGTTAATTCAAAATGGAGGTGCCACGAGTCTGAAGAAATCCCATGTCATAAAAAAATGATGCATTTCCAAATTCATTTTGCAAAACATGTCAATTTGTGACACAGAAACCGTTGTGTTTGAGCTTCTTTGTGCCCCCACAGCCAATCAAAAAAAAAACATGCATCCAACAAACCATGCTCTGCGTGACCTCAGCTATGCAGTATCTTGCTATAAAGTGGTATGCTACACAACATCATGATACCCTGCTGATAGCAGAAGACAAAAACATTTCTGGTCTGAATCTTTTATGCTTGTGTGGAGGCTGCAACGTTAGGTTTTCTGGCATGGATAACTGCAACACACCAAGTTAGACACATATTTGTCTGACATGGCAACACTCGAGGGAACAGTTGGTGAGCAATTGTGGGCTTCTCTGTACTTTAAATAATGTAAAACTAAATATCAAAGCAAACTAAACAAATGGCTAAAGCGAGCAACTTGCTCTGTTAACACACTGCCTCAACGTATTGAGAGACTTAAACTTGTGTCCTGCAACAGTTTCCTTTTATTCACGTTGGCCATTTTTCATTTGGAAGCAGTCGACACAAAATAAGTTCCTTGTGTATTCTTACAAAATGTACTCCTCTATATTGAGCAGCTGCGATCTTAAGTCTGCTCTTTTTCTTTCTTCCCCCTGTTGATGAATTGAATAAGAAAATCCCTCTGTGTTTCTTCAAGGAGGATATTTCTCAGAGTAGCAAAAAGGCAACAAATGTACAATGAAAAGTAAACTGCCTCAATCTCAACTGAGACTCTCCCGTAATCTCTGCTCAAGAGAGTGAGATGGATCTACATTTTGAGTTTACCACCAAACTCAATCGCTCCCCGGATGACTAATGTGTTGCTGGGACAGAAGCTCTGCAATGTGTGCTGAGATCTCCCAGGGCCTTTGTGGCTCTCACATGCTGGACATCCCCATTGAGACAGTAAAGAATAGGTGGTCACTAGGTACGGACACAATGAAACAGGACTCAGTGATTGGAACAATTGCTTGAGCTGTCAGAGGGTGACAGAAACTGTAATTAATGATATTTTCTATTTTCTCAGAGGAGAATGAGCATCTGACAGAAGCATTATTAATGAGCGCAGCCTTGTTGGAAGGAATAATGGCAGTTTATTAGCAGCAAGACAGATTTAACAGATCTCCCTCAAACAAAGGGTTTAGACACGATGAAAAATGAAGTCAATGTGCCCTAAAGATCCAATAGGAGAAAATGTTCAATGCAACAAAAATGTTTGTATTGTGATCATATTCTTTTTTTCTCCCTCGAAACCATCTGTTAGGCAAGCTGATAATAAAAGAAAGGTT
>JAPQRN010000019.1:24680944-24710055 GCA_037367275.1 Coranthus polyacanthus
AACGAGAAATGTTGATAGTGAAATAGTTTCAAACTTGGCACTTTAACATTTCTCTGTAGTCATTCATTTGTGGTATTTACTCTACACACAATGTTGTTCGACAGGTGTATAGATAAATAATCTCAAACACATACATACATACATTTTTTACATGAAAACATGACTAATTCCTTTTAGAATAATCATTTGCATGTTGCAGGGCTGTATGTAAGATTTGATATGAAGGATGTATTTGTTGATCTATTCAACAATGCCGGTTTTTATCAGTGGAGTCTAACATGTTTTAGACCAGGACTGCCAAATTTGGGTCCCACGGGCCAGAATTGGCTCATTCTCCCTTGGTTTTGACCCTCCATGTCATGACAAATTCATGCTTATTTTCCACTTTTGAATAGTGAAAGTGCAGGAGAATCCTAACTGTAATGACCATGAAATTTTAAAATTCTGTGAAGCTAAAAAGTACATAATGTGAGCTCATGGCACAGTGCTGTTAAGCTTCCCCATTACATTATGTATGTCCTGTTTATGAAGGATTAGAGTATGCACTCTTTCATTTTTAATATTTTCATTTAACAGTCTATAATTTCACGTGTTCATGTGTTGAGAATTGTAAGATCTGATTTTAGCATTATTATGTGACAAGAAATGCTCACGTGCAATGCATGTACTCTACTTCACTAGAAGAAGATAACAGTTTTTTTTAAGAGATAAATTTGGCCGTCTCCTTTGTGGAGAGAGAGCGTGGCTGTTTTGAAAGATTATAATATCTGTCATCACTACGAAACCCTTGTTTTTTTTTTTCAAAGTACAGCAATGACAACTAAAAGGAAAAGGCAAGTGACCTGCTAGCTATAAACTCAACTCTCAGCAACACACTTTGTTGCAGCCCTCATCTGCACAAGAGAATACAACCCATGCACAAGTAATGTAATGTAATTTCACATAGCATCAACATTTAATTTGGACCCGCGGCCCTACATCCATATTAATTTTTGGCTCTTCATAGGAAAGAATTTGGGCACCTCTGTTTTAGATAGAGATTACTTAATTTAATAGACTAGTAGTAACAGGACAATAGTTTGTGGATACCAATCCAACCAATCATACTGAGACTGCAATTATCTCAAAATTATACTATTATTTCTCTCACTACTGTATCTTACAATGGATTTAGGCAAGAAATAACTATTTATGAAATAATGCTGATAATAGCAATATCACCAGTGGGTGAAAAAGATTTGTGAAATGTATTCTGTCAGTGTTTCCACAGATACTCCTCTCCTTCATTTTTACTGGACTGGAATATGGCTAATATGGCTTCGATGTGACACTACAGGCGTATGCTACTGAATAGATGTATTAGATGATTTCCACAAATGAAATGATACCCCCTCCTCCCAGCCCATCCCCCCGCCCCACCCCCCAAACCTATTTTCAGTTCATGTAATTGATTCTCATCCAGCAAGTTTGACTGTATTATGTTTGTTTGAAAAGTTAAAAGAATTCGCCTAATTTCTCCCCAACCAGGCAATACTTAACCAGATTAGAGTGGCCACTTCAAGCTTTGTTGATGCATCCAAGTGAGGCAGGGCAGCCCAGCTGCAAAAGCTGATCAAAAGAGAGAGGGGGAATGTGATATTAGCATCAAGTGCTTCAGCGAGTGACTCAGACAAAAACATTGAAAAAAACATCATTATTAGACACTTCCTTTACCCATGTTTGGAAGTGAATATATCTGTTTGTCAAGCAGCTGTGTGCATCCATACATGGCATTGATTCGTACTTTAACCAGCATTATAAGGCAATTCCTCTTTTCCCTTTTGCATCCCGTTATTGGTAATATGCTAATGACATCCGCTGTGATTAGTGATTTTCTTCTAATCTTTATTCCACGGTGGCCTGAGCAATCACAGAGGTAGAGCTTCAAGATTTACAGCAGCAAGCTTCTTCTGACTGCTCTTCCCGTCTGCCCTGACTTGATTTAATTTGAATAATAACTAAAAATTTAGATTCAAAGGACACTTTGGTGCATCACTGTGCTTTTACAGATTCAGGAAACACACACTCACACAGCCTGGGAAAGGTTTTTCTTTTATTTCAGTTATGACCTAACCTGTTTTAGATAAAAGGTGCTTATAAAATGAAGGTTCCTAGTCCATTAGAATGCTTTAAACATAATGTGTCAATTCAGAACGTGGTATGGCTAGATTCATTTTGCCTTCTTTTGTAATATTCATTTCCTCTTCATTTGTAACATCAGAATTAATTTGAGCAGATTGTACAGCACAACCAACACAGTAAACTTAAATTAACAACACAAAATCTACTTCCAATCTATTTAACCCATGGCCAGAATTGACCTGAGTAGCATTTGGTGAAAGGTGAATCTGTGAGAGGCTTTCGTGCTCACTTGCCGAGATTACATAAAAGTCTATTGTATCCCATGGGGGAGTGTGAGAGGCTGTCCAAATAACTGTGTGGTCTCACACTGTTTCCAAGCATTTGAACTGGAGTCGATCCAGAACACAAGCACAAGGATTATTTGATTTTTTTTTCAGTTAACTTTCAGGATTGAAGGAAGAAAAGAGGTTACACAAACTGCACCGCCGGCAAGTCAATTTAACTTCCTGCTTAACACATTTAGTCAGACATCATTACAAAATACAACTCCCCCGAACTCCCCCTGTGCTAAGTATTGAAGAGAGGTCTGTCATTTTTTTCCCTGGTAATTGTAATACTCTTTTAAGTTTTTGTTTTTCTTGGAGTCTACCTGTTATAGAGTGCCTTTGAAAGGAGGCACTGCAGGGTGCAGTAGTTGGTGCAAGTTTGCATTGAAATGTACCTGGAAGCCCTCCCTAATTGGCAGCCATCTCATTTGGCTTCAACACCGCACCCCATCATCTACACGAGGAGAACAGGCCATTGTCTAGGGAGGAAGTACAGGTGAGTAACAGGCTAATCGCCAAAGACAAGGCAGACGGTGCTTGAGAGAAGGCAGAAGTTCAACACCAAGTCATAAAGCAACTCCAAAATCCTGTCAATTACACAGTATATTCATAATAAACTGTAGGAACCTGGGCTTTGCAGTGGCTTGCGAAGAACTGTATTATACAAAGTGCTAATGTGAGCAGTAAAATCTGACAGCAAGATTCAAGGACCTTCTAATTAAGAGCATCATCTCAGGGACAGCATGGGGAGAGATCTAATGTTGAGTGGCCATGCATGTTTTTACCTATAGCGTGCTTTATCTAGCAGCACCTCGCAGCAGGACCTTAGACCGCTCTGCCTCCTCCTCTCCATTCACTGCTGAGATATGAACCGAAATGTGCAGGCACACCGAGCCAGTCAAGCACCATTACAACTTGAGTGAAACAAATCGACAGCGTGTTTATGCAAGGTTGTACAAACAGCATCCAAGGTATGAGGTATCACAGGAGTATCTTGGCGTCGGAAACAGTCACGCTGTTCCAGAAGGTGTGGCGATAGCATTCACACCACCTGCAGAAGTGAAAAAGACCTCCCGCGTGTTCTCGTGATGGGGTGAAAAGAAGCATTCATGGTATGATGCTGGTGGAGGTTTCATCAGTCAACCGTAACCCATCTCAGAGACACGAGGTGCTAATTACAAAAGGATGAACTTAAGAACTTGGAGGAAAAAAAATGGGAAGATTATGGTCTCACACAGGTGCCTAATTTCACCTTTTTTTTCTTTTCTGTCCTTGAGCTGGAATTTTGTGACTTTCTGTCCAATCCATACCATTAGAATTGCACAACTTGTTTCTGTAAATCTATACATTTCTACACAGACCTGTAGCTGTGAACGGTGATTAATTATCTGTGTTTGCCGCAGTCAGCATTCGAGCTGCGCAGTGTATAAAAAGCCAAGCCTGAGCAGTGAGAAAAGAATCCATACTGATGGGAGATGACAGCGCAAAGACCTATTGACTAACCTCTGGACATGTATAAGTCAAAAGGATAATTGAAAATGAAGAGAATCAAATTGAAGCTGAAAAGGAACTACAAGATTGTAATTTTCAGTTTTTGATATCATTATTTTCAGTCCACTAAAGGATAAATGAAGAATACTAAATGGGGAACAATGATTCAGTATGAAAGGAGCCCGTTTAGAAAATACAATGTGTTCTTCAACACCTTTACATTTTTCAGATTCTTTAAATAAACACTTATACGTGTATAGGTGTTGTGAAAAGCTTTAACTGTGTCAGACATTTGTACAATAATGTATTGGTGTGTCATGATTCTTCTGAGGGTTGAAAAATGGATTTAGTTAAGTGCAGGAAGTATTATGTTTAGCTCAGGGCAAAGTGTTCTGTTGAGTTATAGCAGCCGATTACCCACAGCTCTGGTCCGGGACTACATGGGGTATTTGTTTACACCAAAGGAAATGAAACTATTTCCATTTAACTGCCCTGATTATTGGCCTCCTTTGCTTCATTCCTCAATACATGTGATATGTTTCCTACTGTTACAATGGGTATCTCTGCTTTGACCACAGCAGACGGAATGGGAAAATAAAGAGAAAATACTCTGGGCGAGGAAATAAAAAAGTTGTGCATTACATGAAGCATTGCAGAGGAATCCTGTTTCCCATTATGTCTTCATAACTGACTGAGTTTTTATGCAGAGGTGCTGATGCAATTAGCCCTTCTCCCCCTAAATGTGTGCCAGATCGTGCTTTGGTTTCAAAGAGTCACAGAAACACTATCTTGCTTCAATTTCAGGGGAGCTGTGCTTAATTTGGCCTCCTTTATCTAATAGAGTTTTTCTTTTTCAAATGCCATGTGGTTTGCTGTCGGTTAAATCCAAATAGCGGGCCACGATGGTCAGCCACAAGACTGATGTTTTTGTCCATGATATCTCAGCGTTTAACAGATTTAACAGATGTGAGATAAATATGAGGTATCTGTGTTTTTAGTTTTCCATTTTTAAAAAGAGAGTCTTTTACTAGCTCTTGTGAAATCCAAGGGCTACATTTCTATTTTTGTATTTTCATGACTGAAGGTTGGGCAAATCTTTCAAAGATGAAAACTGAAAACACATATTTTACCCACATTTATCTCCATCTCTTGACAACAGCACGACAAAAGCTCCATATCTTGATTTTCGGCGTGCATACAGTATATCCCTCTCACTATGGTGTCAGCATAATCCCTGCCAGGAGTGAGTGCTGCATATACTGTAGGACTGCAAGAAAAGCAGGGAGATACAGTGGGGAGGAGGGGGTGGAGGGTGCTGGCGCTGGAGAAAGCGATGAGGTTGATCCCTAGTAAGCTGGCCCGTGGCCCTAACCTTCCAGCGTTTATCTGTGCAGCAGTGTCGGTGGATCAGTAACCAATCGCACGGGGCTAAGAGGCTGCCCCCTGATTCTTCTACTGCCCCCTAGAGGAATCACCACAACAGACAAACGTAATAAATGCATCTCAATGCATCATTAGATTGCACGTTCCGAGGTGCTTCTAGATATCACTCATTTTTACGAGTGTCTTATAAAGCAGATCTAGTTTAACTGCAAGTGAAATGCTCTCCTCTACTTTGCTTCCAGACTTTACAACACAGAGTGTACAACACAAATCAATATGCAGGCATAGGCTATTCAGAGTAAATGGACTCTCTGCCTTTGATTTACACACACAAAGCATGGTTAAGAAAAAAAAAAGGGTAAAAGAAAGAAAGATTCCTCAAAAATCAGTTATTCTGTATTGATGTGGTCCCTCACCCGGTGTTAGAGCTTTGGAACAAATCTTTTGGAGCAAATCTACAATCTACTGTCTCCACAATATTAAATTGTTACCCACCCATTACACTAAGCACAGATGCCCCATCCTATCGGCAGCTGGTGTGCTGTATATTTCCGTTAATATTTCACATTAGCCTGTGGCGCTACATAATACCAGATGATTGCTTGTCTGTTATGGTATATGATGAGAAGTGTTCAGGGCTGCTAATGTGAGACGTCTCTGTTTACCACTTTGATGGATGGCCTCCCTGATAGGACCTGAGTTACGTTCAGGGGTGTCACAGGAAAAAGATGACAGATGGGCCCAGCTGTTGAAGATATCGACACTTTGACCAGACCATGAAGACATTAATCACAGTGCAGCTAACCAGCACTGAGGGAGAACGGGTGACTTCTCTTATTAAGATGCAAGTTGTGTCTGGGAACGCACTGTATAATAGAGCGTTCAGTGATTAGAAGTTATAAATATTACGGTGCAGCAAAAACAAAGACAATGCTGATATGGCTGTAGAGAATTTAGGTGACCCAAAGAACTTGTAACATGATTAACTGTCACAAGAGATTAGGGGCCAGTAATAAAGATAAACGGGAGGTTGTTGATGCTGTAACATAATATTAAGTGATGGCAGATATCCAGAAGTCAGTGTCAAAATGAAAAAGAGGACACTAATAGCTCTTTGGGATCTTAAGTCTCAGTTGTACTATCTTGTCAAGTGATAAGCTTCAACTGGTGCTCTATAGACTCACTATGAATAAATATCACTGTGTTGTTGCAAGGTGGAGATGAGTAATTTAGTGCTTTTTTCTCCCTGGTACCATGAAAGACATTTACTGTATCAGTACAGTGACTGCTTTTCTACAAATGACTGATCGGCCTCCCCTCTCCTCCCAAATTTTTAGAGCATAAAATTTTCGTCACGTGGAGTAGTCTGACAGATGTCCAGTCAATTCAATGGTTACAGTTTGGTCAGGTTTACACATAAAAACAATTCGGTTAGGGTTAGGAAAGGGGCCAGGGGAAGGGGTAAAACAAGAGAGACAAAGAAAACACACAAACAAACACAGTACAAAACAGAACACAAACCCTGGTCTTTTGTGTGTGCAAACTTTGATGTTCCTCCATAACCAGCACAACCACCTCCTACTAAGGTTTTTGCTACTTAATGATGTCACTTGACCCATGTTGTCAGTTTCCGACGTCTAAGAACTTACATTTCACTGGATTTGTTACGTATCCGTAACGTTTACAGAGAGAATGTGTGAAGATCTGATCTGTTACAGATACTTGCATGTGATACCGTCTGGATATACAGTATATCTGCAACGTATCCCTTAGAATACTAGATTCATGACAAAGATCACAGATCAGGCAAAACGACACAAATGGATTTTCAGGCCACTGCATATAACGTGAAATACAAAGAAATGTGACTGTAAATGTTTTCTTTCTGGTGTGTAATAATAACTTGACAGGCACTTGTCTGTGTGTGTGGCACAAGGGATAGGATGTTTACTAATTTGTCAGAGGCACTAACATTTTATAATTTGTAGTTCAATCTCTTCATCAGCTTGTGTTGGATATTACAGACCTGTAAACTGACCTTTGCCCCCAAATCTTTCTTGACCTGTCACATCACAGTGTTATCGGACATTGTGCTTTGTCGCATATGTTTCTATAGGATACTGTCTGGAAATATTGTACTGTAGGAGTATAGTATAATACATTAAGTTCTATCTAGTTCCCTGCACACTGAAAACAGACACCAAGGGCTCATGTCCAAGCAGCAGCATGTAATGACTTGGAAGTGAGAACGGGCTCACTTATGTTGATACTGATAGTTTGTAGAAAGTCCTATCAGTGCTGATTTATCAACCAAACCGATCAAAAGGCGGACAGTCCATCTGTACGAATGACCATAACATTATATATCTTTGTTTCACTGTATATTCATGGCATGCTGTTATATTGTTCTATTCATATATTGATGTTTCACTGATCTGTCTTGTGCATACATTCACAAGCTATAATCATTCACAGCAACAAGTGCATGCACTTAAAATATGGCAAGAAATGAATTAAGTCTGTCCAAGAAACTCTTTCCATATATTTGCAACTGTCTCAGTTTTCAGCAAGCAGACCCGGAGCAGCTGCCTCTTACATCTCATGAGTCAAAACTAATATTCATGGGAGAAGCAGGAAGTGGATGTTGATGTATGTGTTGTGGGAGGGACAGACTAAATGGAGATTAAATCCCTATCAATCAACAAAAAGTCATGTTGTCACTGAATGATCGTGAGGCAGAGCCGACACAGCCAGAAGTTTCTGTTCAACACAGCCTGACCTACAATGAACAAACAAAATGAAGGGAAATTAGACTTGTTTTCAAACTGACATCCAGACTTTGCATATAGTAGGGATGAAAGGCATCCAGGAGTATACTTTAGAATCATACCTTTTCTCACAAGTCGAGGCTTTCATGGTAGCCCCCTTTTGTTAACAGAAAACGTGACAGCAGACAACAGAAGTTGAGCTGACAAATTAAACGTGAAATCTTTCATTAACATAATGTCGGAAAAAGTACATTTATAAGCCGGTTTTAATTATTCATGGCCTTGTTTCACTGGATACAGCAGTTTTGCTCCTTCCATGGCTAAAAAAAGTTAAAAAAAAAAATCTGGCAGAACGTGAGAGAAGGAGGGGGAAACACTGAAGAGAAATTGCAAGAGAGAGAGAGATCACAACACATCCAAAGATGGGTCATTATTTCAGCACTGCAGGGGGAGACGGTTAAACACTACTTTGTTCTGTTCAATTTGACTCTGAAACATAACATACAACCATCTGGGTGTGAACCAGTTTATACCTTATTTGAAGCTTGTTTTTTTGCATCTTTTGGGTATGACTGTGTATTCACTGCACGGCTTGGTATTCTATGGAAATATTTTCACTGTCGCCAACATTCATGAAAAAAATATTTTTCACAGCAACCACTGTCCAATCTGCATATGATAAACTTAGAAACAACTCTTTGGTTGTGTTTGTGCTCTGTCACTTAGAGTTTTCTACAAACAGAGCATGTCTTCAAAACAAGGGTGTAGATTTGCATGTGGATCTGATATTTTAAGGATAGTTATGTGATATAATTTTTACATTATATCGTGATAATTTGCCCTTGAGACCAGTGGCTATAATTATCTGGATATTATTTTATATTGCAATACTTATCACGTGATGGAAATCTTTTTGTCTTAATACATTTTTGTTACATTGCCAAATAAAACTCAAAATCTTTTGGTGTTTTGCTGTTACTTAATTTTACTTTTATTTTGAGTGTTTTTTCCACTAGGTTTCTGAAATGACTATAAACTATAAACAAGAGTTAAAACCACAAATGACTGAAACAAATGTTGTGAAAGCTGGCATCAAAATAAGAACTAAATCATGAAATGAGAGACTAAGTGTGTGTTTTTGTCTTATCACATGTTATATTGAGGTTTTTTGTTTTTTTTTTCTGCAATGGTTTTGTCTTGTCATCTTACTATGTCTTAGTTTAAAACCACAAATAACCGCCTGGTTTCTTCAACTTTGACTTAGGACCAAATTTCTACCTTTAATCTGGACAGAAATAGTGATTTTGCATTTACTGTAATATTATTGATATCTACTGATATGAACATTTTTTTCATGAGAACATCTTCGGCCATATCTCCCAGACCTAATTGTCCAGTATTTGTGTTCACATCCTCTTATCTTTCAGATAATGAAACATGTTATGTTATGCAAATACTCATAGAACTGGAGTTACATCCAAGAAGTATTTTTCCTCCACTGCATGCCCTGCACACCACACATAATGATGTAAGTTTGTCCAGTTCCATGTTTTGTACATTGTCATGCCACCAGCACATAGAGAAGAAACATCAGGAGTTTTTTCACCACCCAAAGCATCGGTAATTAAAGTACTAGCTAATGCCACCAGCCTCAACTCATGGTAGTTTTTTCTTTAGTTTACTTTAATGTCCCTGAAGTAAATGCAAGCTCTGCATTTGACTCATCCTGCAAACGTGGAGAGAACATGTATATTCCACACAGATCAGCCTGTTCAGATTGGCTATCGAATTCAGAACCTGCTGAGGAGCAACAGTGCTAACCACCACCCACAACCATGTTAACTGTTAGCGTTAACTAGCAACATGACCCTGGCTTCTCTTACCTCCCGGCTAACTGTCAGGTGTAAACATTTCCATGTAGCTAGATATATCAAATTGTGAGATGAAATTCATTCTGTAAGTCCCATGAAAAATGTTACCAGTAAAGTGAATTATTTTGTCTGTCGGAGACACAGCAGCAGGTTAGAGAAGTAAAGCAGCTGATGAAGAAATAGATGCATCTTCAGGGTTTTAGGTGAGCTCCTAATTATGAATTATAGCCTAGTTTCAGAATTATAAACAAGCATCAGCATTAATGTTCACCAAATATAACCTTGGAAAGTCAAAATATTTGAGCTTATAAAAAAAAGGGCTTAAAATCTTAAGCATCTTTATCAGAACATATTGGTTTCCTCAGATCTGATTCGCTCAAAATTTAAAATTGCACTAAAAAATAAATGAGGTCAAAATAACCATATGTTTATATATCTTTTTTGTGGTTATGCCCTTGCTCCAGAATGTGACTCATCTTAAATTTGAATGTTTATCACCTGTTTTATCATAAGGTTTTTTTTTTTACATGTGATTGTAATGGATCAAAAATATTTTACTGGATGAGCTTAGTCAATAGCACAAGACATACAATTATCCACATGAAAGAACATTAAAAAAAACCCTTTAATGTTAGGCAAAAATAAATATTTGAATCTCCAGAATCTCAATTACACCTGCAGCTTCATCAAGGCCAGCATTTAACCACAGTAAACAACAACACACACCGCACAGCTTTTGTCTGTCTTCTCCTACTTCTGTGCTATGCAGTTGATCTCCCATTGCTTATTATAAATATGAATTTCTGGTAAATACACTCCTAACGACAACAATTAGGTCGGACGGGTTTCTGCAGAAAACCGACCACACACGGCTACCTGCACAGCTGAAACTCATCCTATGTACTAAATGCTAAGTGACATCCAGCAGGGACAAGTGGAATAAATATCTCGATGGCTTTCGTCCACTGAAATATATTCTCAAACATGGCTGCCAGCCTGATGCTTAGCAACATCGAAGCTGAGCAGATGAAAAGGAAAGAGAGAGAGAGAGAGAGAGAGAGAAATGGGAGCAAAGAGTGAAATCCTTGTTGACAGCTGCTTTCTCTAGTTGTAAAAGATGCGACCCTCAGAAGCAGAACTCACACAACTGACCCATTGTTCCCGTTGTAATTAAAGAGACCACAGCTGAAGACACTGAGCCACATGGCCGAAGGGGGCTTTCCTCACATTTTCACCACGCTATCTGTAGACCTTTAAAGAGGCACTGGCAAAGGCTCATGACGTCAGTGTCCAAATATCATAATGCCCTCTTACCTAAAATTATACAGCAGCGTGTATATGGTTGAATTAATCTACTGATCTACATGATTTATGTATATATTCCTTTTAGGTCGACCAGATCCCAACAAGCCAAATGTGGCACAGACTATGTTTGTGTAGGACAATGTGGGACATGTTACTGAGAGGGAGACTTTTAAATGTAATGCCTTTCTTACTAATGTCTTTGATGAAAAACACATTTGTATTGTACGTTTTGTACTCAGATCACAGATCTCAGACTTTCTCCTCCTGCTGTTGAAAAAAAGGCTGAATAAGAACTCAGATTGCACTTGTGTTGTCCATTCTGACTTAATGCAGTGAAAGCCAGTGTAAGTATATGTCCACTAAATCAGCGAAAATAGTCAAAAAAATGAGTCAAAAGGAACAGAAAATGAGCAAAATAAGCAACAGTATTTTCCTTGTGAAATCAGAAAACATTACTATACAGTGTTGGTTTTAGGACTTTTCAGCTTTACTGCCCAGTTGAAAACATTTGTTAGAAAAAAAGTAACCAAATGTTATAAGGTACATTACGTTCATGAAGTAATTAAAATAGTTATTCTACATTACAGAGTGTCTAGTTAATCTGTTCCATTTCAAAATAGACCTTCTCAACACTGACACTAACACTCACTGAATAAAGAGTAGTGGATGGAAATTTGCATTTTCTTTTGCAGATTTTCTAAAAATTCGGTTAAAATTTGTGACATATTTGGATGTAAACCTAACTTTAATCTCTAAAAACTGCGGGACACCTGGTCAGCCTAATTCACTAATACTTAGCAAGAACATTTGAGAGCATCTTCATTCTTTTAATACACGTTTTTAGTCAATGGAGCCATTGAAAAGCCAGTAGTCTTTTAATCATAAACACTTCAAAACATGTGACAAGATCTGTGTTACTATCAGATTTTAATTTTAATTTTTATCAGACACAATTAAAACACTTCTCACTTAAGTTCTCTTTTTCTCAAGTTTAAATTAGCTTTTTGAGCAGCCCTGACAACTGACAAATTTATACTCTGATAAGTGCTAATTTTAGATCACATACTATAACAGCAAAACATCATTTTTTTTGTCTTTTATATGATATTCTTCAACAACTGTATCATGGCTTGGGTATGTTGGTGCATCTTATTTACGGAGCTGACTCTGCCCGAAGCAGCTGTAAATGGAGTCATTTCACAGTGGCATGAAAAGTCGAAGGCGGGCATAGCAACAGTGTCAAGCGAGACTTTCAGAATCACATTTATCCGCCGAACCTGAGTATTTGATACATATCTGCTTAAGCCTAGACAACAGCGTCTGTATTCACTCGACAATCTGAAAAATGTCGTTGTTCTGTTCGCCAGATAATGACCAGTCCGACTTCAAAACAGTCTTTTCTAATTAAAGTCCTCCTCCGAGTCAGACCCACATTCCACAGGCAGCAATCTGATGGAGTGCATGGCTTCATATGAAACATTACGTTGCATTACTTTACAGCGGACTTTGATTACTGAGGTAGTTCACGGGCTGTCAATCATTCAGCATACCTTGTTTTGATTATAGGTGCTTTTTTGATATTTGATATTTCTCACATCTCACAAAATCTATTAGCAGCACCTATTGTTGCACAAAGTCAGAAGCATAAAATGTTTTTTTTGTTATGAAATGAAAAACACTGCACAAGGGAAACATGTTTTCTTTTTCTGTAAAAAGTCAAATGAAATAGAAATATATTGTATGATATATATGGGTGCACATTAGACAACTGACAATTGTTCGGGAATCCTGTGGGTCACTACGTATCATGTGACTGGACAGGACAGGGGGAAAAAAGGCAATGGGAACGGATGGGAGTGGGAATCGTAATACAACAATAGATCAGGTTTTATATATAAATATGCAATTCTGAAATGAATAATGTATGATGAATAAAAATGAAATGTGGTGAAAAATCACCTCTTTTGAGAAATGTAAGGTGTCAGAGGTGCCAGAAAAACAATGCATTGCCTAAAGACGACCCCTCCCCCCTTTTAAATACTCAAACACAACATGTGAACGGGACGGGACAGGCTTCATTCTTCTGGGATTGGGACAGAACAGGAGTATTTTGTGGAATTCACCCTCTAATGCAAATCTGGTTCAAATAACATCACTATTATATGGCCCTTTACATTTTGGATCATAATTCCTGTGTTTTGAAAAGTGATACTGCAAAACATGATGGTATTTTGCCAATGTGGTGCAATAGCAACATGAAAAACAGCCAAAATTTGCTAAAACAATGATCATGAGTCTTGCTCATTTGAAATTTGGCACAACTCATATTTTGTTTTCCCAGACAGGATTGTATTTCTTTAAAAAAAAAAAACGCACATGCTCTCTGTTAGGCTATGTTCACACTGCTGGCAAAAGTGGCCCAGTGTTTTTTCCTGACAGTGTGATCAGAGCAAATCCAATAGACTCTGGTCTTTTCAATTCTGATTCCATATATGGTGCTAAATCAGATACAGAACTGATCTTCTGCAACACAACCTCAGTGTGAACAGTCACAATTCATGTGGACTTTTACGTCACTCTAGATTGAGATTCATCACTACTCTGCACTGGAGGGAGTCTCTCAAATACTATAAAGTCATTCAAATGAGCTCAACCTTTAATATATATAGCAGTAAAATGTAACATACAAATGAAAGCAGCAGTAAAATGAATCAAAAACATTATACATAATAGTCAAACACTGAAAGAGACCATTGCACAATGACTAATCATAATGCAAACTGATAATACTAATATTTTTACTTAAAAGTAATGTTTGGGATGCACAACTTTTACTTGTAACGGAGCATTTTCACAGTGTGTATTAGTACTTTTAATAAAGGAAATGATCTGAACATTTCTAATACTGCTGCTTGTATGCGGCTTAGTTCAGGACTGTGACAAGTTCACAGTGGAATCCGATCCTGGCCACATTTGAAGAAAAAAATTATGTGAACGGACAAATGAAAAAAAAAAAATCAGCAATAAATCCCACCTGTAGTATCCTCCATGGGTAAAACTGCAAATGATTTATAAGTGGTGCTGTATTACTGGTGCCTGTGGTGCTCTCAGCGTTCACTGTATCTGCACACACACACACAGGTAACTCTTGCTTTGTAAAGGGTTTAAACACTCAAGCTCATCATCCCCAGCTTCACAGTGCAGCTACCAAAACTCATACCTAAATGAGCAGTTAAGGTTCTTAGCACATGTTAAGTTGCTCACAACATAAGTATATTCTATGGTGACCGGAAAATAAAAGCATACAACAAAATTGTTTTTTTTATATCCTGTAAAATCCTTAAAAATAAATTAAAACTGAGAGCCGTTTTCAGCTGACAAAGTACTGCCCAACCGACACATAAATACTGCCATCCTGTCCTCATACTGATCCTCTACACAGCAACATGAAAACTAAACCATTATTTAATAAAATATAGAAGCCTCTGAACCAAACAGGTTGTATTATTTTTTTCTTAGCAGTGTGGGAACATTCTGACTCACCAAAGTATTAAAAAACAAGCTTCATTGCTTAAATATGTTGTGTTGATTTTCAATGAATCAACCAGCTGTGCCTTTGGAGAAAATTCTCCCAGATGCCAGAAACTGTTACGAGGCTGCATTATTTAATGCTGTGATTAGCCCATACATCACATTTTATAACTCACCATAGCTATTGTACTTTGTGGACAGAAAAATGAACACTGGCCAAAGCTAACAATTGACTCTGCTTTATAATATTTCTTTTTAAATTAACTAAATTTCAATATTTCATTTACCTGTTGTGGAACTTAATGGAAAACTTGTCTTCTAGGAATTATGTTAATTACTTGCTGAATACATGTACCTGCAGAGGGAAATGTAATAAATTAATGTCTGAATTGTGTTCTTTCACAATGTTATTTCCAGGCCAGAAGGGTTTCTGCACAGATTGTGTGGAGGTGGTTTTGGTGGCTAGTATGAAGTGTAGGACACAGACACTGGAACCATCCTGTGTCCTGCTTGCGGTTAGGTTAAGGCTACAAAAACACTTTGGTTAAGGTTGGGGAAATACTGTGGTTTCAATTAAGTATTGAAAAAATAAACGTGGTGTCTCAGTCACAGAGTTTCAATATCTATCCAAGAGCACAGCCTCTCCCTAAGGTTATGTCAACAGTACAATACAAACATTAATAATGCTTGCAAAACAAATGAATATGTAGCCAGTGAACATTTTTCAGGCTGTTTACATCACATATCACATCATGAATACCTAAGTGTTGCAACCCCAAATAAGAAAGCATAAAAATTGAAATAAAAAAAAACAAAGCAGTGATATCAAAATGGACTTTGACTTCTATTTCATTGTAGACAGTATGAAGACAACATTCATTTAAATATACATATATTCCTCACATTCAGGCTGCAACACATTCTAGTCCATTAGGAGCAAAGATGGGCTGAGGGTCGACAGTTTGACAACAAATGTGTGCGAAAATTATTGAAAAGTTTAAAAACAATGTTCCTCAAAGAAAGATAGGAAGGGATTTGGATATTTCAGCCTCTACGATGCAAAAAGTGTGTAAAGGACAAGGGTTCAAGTCTAAGATGAACACTGTGATCTCTGATCCATCAGACGACACCATCAAGAACCATCATTCATCTAGACCTGATAGAACCACATGGGTCAGGATTAAGAACCATCATTCATCTAGACCTGATAGGACCACATGGGTCAGGATTAAGACCCGGCATCCATCTAGACCCGATAGAACCACATGGGTCAGGATTACTGTGACAAACCTTTAATGTAACTCTGTATTGTACAGAGTTACATCAAATACCAGTTCAAACTTTCCTGAGCCAAAAGGAAGCCTTATGTGAACTGTGTCCAGCAGTGTCATGGACTTCTCTGGACTTGGAGGCATCTGAGATGGACCATCACTCAGTGGAAACATGGATTGTGTTCAGACCAATCAGTATCCAGATCTTTATTGAAAGAAATGGACAGCGTGTGATCTGGATCAAAGACTAAAAGGATCATCCAGACTGTTACCAGCAACAAGTCCAGAAGCCAGGGTCTGTCATGGTCTGGGGTTGTGTCAGTGCAAAGGTCAAAGGTCATTGGAGGAAGAAGAGGGTGCAGGTTCTGGACTGGTCCACACTTGCCCCAATGAGAATGTGTGGAACATCTCGAAAGACCAAAAGTGACACTGAAGACCCTGTACTGTTGAACACCTTAAGACTTGTTTACATAAAGAATGACACAAAATTAAACTGAAACACTTCATCACTTGGTGTCTTCAGTTCATGAACATCTTTTAAGTGTTGAGAAAAGAAACGGTGACATTACATAGTGGTAAATGCTTTACTGCCCCAACTTTTTCTTGAAAGTATTGCAGCCTGAAGCAGTTAAACCATTACCAAGTCATGTAGTGAAACGAATGTGGTATATTGCACATTACTAATAACTCAGTGTCTTAAATATTGTTGATACCTCAAAGTATCGTGTCATTATGAGGAAACTATAATGTAAGTGTCATCATTTTATTTTACAGTTGTCTGCTCACTTGGTTACTTATTAATTACTGCTGCTGATATGGTAATGCTGAGTTTACAAGTCTTACTGCTCTGGGTGATGCCTTTTTGACTCGCACAGTATTGCCCCATGATGTCTCAGTTAGTTACCGAAAAAATGTACTGTGCTGTCAGCTCTTTACAGCTTTCTTCCAATTTTGTCATCCATTAATTAAATGATACTTTATTAATGTGACATGTAAAAACGTACCTTTTAAACAGTATCAGTCTGATATATCTGATATTACTCCCTTTCAAAACCAATTCATGGAAGTTCATAGTAAAGTACATTTTTTTTTTCACCTTTCATAATTTGCTACCTTCTCCAGTGATGGCAATTAAATGGGAAAATGCTAAATTCAAGAATTTTAAGGAGTGTGAACTCATTGTTGTCTTTAAATCCTGATGTTTGGAAAGAGAAAGCAGAAACCATGGTGCAAGACACACCTCTCCCAGAGCTCTCTGCTTCTCTTTTGAAAAGACGACTGGCAGTGTCAAATCGAGCGACCAATCAAGCAGCCAAGTCCATTTTTCAGTGACAGACAGTTGATGGCGTCTCCAACTGCAGTGAATGTGCCACACAAACAGACATATGTTATTCATCAAAACGTATTAAGGGCACTGCTTTAATAAGGATCTCAGGGCCCTGGTTTGCTCATGGACAGTTAGGACATGTACCGACCAATATTTTCGATGGACAGAATTGTCCCTATCAATATTTGAGGAACTCATTTGGATCAGGCCATATCTTTGAGATGATAAAAACGTTATATTTCTGTGCGTGTACTCCTAGAACTGGAATTACAAGAACTACTATTTTCCACTGTGTGTGCTGCGTACAACATGTGATTGTCCATGTTAACACATTTTGTGCTGTCGCATCCTACATATTCTTACTCCCAACTTATTGACTGATATGGGTTTTGGGTCGAGGTTTGGTGGGGTAGCTCCATGGCACCCCCTGTAAGGCTTCAAACACTGATGCTTGGTCAGGGCATCACACGTTAATTTCCGACATCGAGGGACTTACATTGACGTCTGTCTTGTACCCTGTGTACCCATGTGTCAACTTGGGAGCTCGCATTTCACCACCAAAAATGAGAGGGGACATCAGGAGCTTTTTCACCACCGGTAACAGGTAAAGATCTACCAAGTCAGAAGCCATATCATTTTAAAATTACAAACAGTCAAGTTGTCAGCAAGAGTAAAGATAAAACAGATGTATATATCAAATTATAAGATTAATTCCAATCTATAAATCCCATGAAAATGCCATTATTAATGAATTATTTTGTATACAGGAAACAAAGCTGCAGGCTAGAGAAGCTGGATGAAGAAACAGGTGGATTGGTGGGTGTTGTGCCCCTACTGACTGCTGAGACCAAACCTACGCTCTTGGATATCACTCACTAAAGCCTCATTTAAAGGTGGCAAATTGATCCATTAGATGAATAACTGCTCAACACAGTGGTTTGAGTTTCACAAAGGTGTTAATAAAATCCCCCATTACTGTCACAAGTCCAATGTATTTTACAGGCACTGTGTTTCATCTGAAATAACATTATTTTTGACTCTGGTAAAAGGTCATAGTATTTGTAGATTATAGAGCCATATAAACCCACACAGTTCAATATTTTAATTAGTCCCACCTTTCTACTCCATTAGCACCAACTGAACCAAAGTTTTTATAAACCCAACAATAACAAAAAATAGATATATTTTTCTGTTCAGGTTTTAGGGCGGCACGGTGGTTCAGTGGTTAGCACTGTCACCTCACAGCAAGGAGGTCCTGAGTTTGAACCCAGCGCCGGCCGGCTGGGGCCTCTCTGTGTGGAGTTTCTATGTTCTCCCCGTGTCTGCCTGGGTTCTCTCCGGGTACTTCGGCTTCCTCCCACAGTCCAAAAACATGCATCTTAACAGGTTAGTAGGTTAATTGGCCACTCTAAACTGCCCATACTGTAGGTGTGAATGTGAGTGTGAATGGTTGTTCGTCCGCTATATGTCAGCCCTGCGATGAACTGGCAACATGTCCAGAATGTACCCCGCCTTCACCCGATGTCAGCTGGGATCGGCTCCAGCCCCCTCGTGACCCTCTAGAGGATTAAGCGGTTACAGAAAATGAATGAATGTTCAGGTTTTAAGGGATTCATTCTATCTCCTTTCATGCCATACTGGATGTTTTTTTTAGGCACTCTGAGAGACCCACAGAAGCACGCTCCTGGTCAGCTCACCCCACCTGACTCTTCATAGCATTAGAGGATACCAGAGCTCCTACATGACATTTACTGTCGACACCAATCAGGCAGCATATTAAACCCTGAAACTTTAACTCTTGCTACCCTGACATCGCTTCACTGTAATTTGCAAGATGAAACAACTTTCTGACTGATTTATCGTCAGAGGTACTGATTGAAAAGACAGTTTTTAAGTTAAGGTTCCTGCATTAAATAAGGGAATAGATAAAATAAATAAAGTTAAATAATTAATCAATGTTCTATTTTTAACCGTTGAACATTCCTTAAACCCTAACCCTTATATTAAAGAAGAATAATGAGAATAATAAGCTCAATATGCATGTATTAGACTTCATTTAAAAGGGAATATCTTCTAGTTTTGTGTTTAACATGTGGCTGAAACACAACCCCCGAAAATATCATTTTAATCATGGCTCAAATGTAACCCTAACCCTAACTCTAAAATGGGTGGCTGGTGACCCAGCAGATGTTAAGATGGGTGTACACCCATTGGATGCCTGTAAACATTTATTGTCAAATGTTGCTGTAAGGTGTTGCGGTAAAGGCAATGAAGCAATCTGGTCTGTCTCAGTTAAAGAGATAAGGTGAGTAGAGCCACTGGATTCAGCTCAGGGAAAGCTCTGTCATCACCTGAAGAGCTTCTGCAGCAAGTAATACTGATATGTGAACAGCAGTCGGAGTGGGACATAGAGAAAGAAGTCCCAGCCCTTCCACTGTTCCCCATTGGACTACTTCAGGAAAACATTTGTACAGTCTTCAATGGCCACAAATAGTTTTTTGTTCTTGCTTTGAATTGTGCCATCAATTACATATAATGTTTGTCAATTTAAAAGAAAAACGTACAAGTCAAGGAAGTTTGTTGGCTCAGTGAGCTGCATCTCTCATCTCGATACACCAACACAAAAAGGGTTTGTAACAAGAACATTTCAGCTCATTCTCTGAGAATAAGTGAAAAAGTATTAAAAGAGGTGAAAATTACTGCAAGTGTGGCCGTGTGCAAGTGTGTTGAGCTGCAGAGATGCCTTCAGCTGCTCTGAACAGACTGTGGAGGGACAAAATTAGGATCACATCATTCACACTTCTTGAAACTGTTCTTTTAAATTGACACCATTGACTACTGTACATATTTTTGTGATGTCCCATGGGGCACGGCGGAAGGGGCGGGACTATATGCATCCACAGACAGTAGACAGTCACGACAACTATTTCCACACACATTCTGGACGACACTGTTTGTTGCATTATTGCTAAGAAGATGATGAAGATAATTTATTTTCCTGTTTGGCCCTGTAAAGTTAAGCTGCTTAATTCTTACATTTTTAGGTGCAACCTTGTTTAGTCTTTTGGAAAACCCCTCAGGGAGACTTCTCTCTACTATTGACCTCTCTTGAACGTGAAAAATCTTTTTATATACAGGCCTGATTATGCAAATACTAAATCTGTTCCTGGAATGGAAGAAAACATGAACCTGCATAATTCCCTGAATATGTATTTTTTTGTTTGGATGATAAATAGGGAAACATGTTGTTGCTCATACCTGCCCAACTGTAGCTCATCCTTCTTCCTGTTACCTTGGGCCTAATTTAATAACCTAAAACTCACTCAGCCAACTGTGATCCTACTGTGCACCCTGATGGCAGAAATATGTGTAAACACCTGCACTAATTACCTTCTCAGGCAGATTATTTATGAAATGCATTAAAGCATGTGTAAAACGATTCATTGGTCAGAATTCAGGGCAATTTTTCACTCAACCATCCAAATATCTTCCAGCCCGAGGGAGGCAGAGCACGTTCCCACTGAAACTAAACGGCATTATCTCTCCGTGACTGTTCATTTTCAGGACTGTTTGTCACAAGGAGACTAAACAAGATAATCAAATAGACAAAGATGAGTATTTCCGTCCGCTCTAAATCAGACTACATTCATTGTTTATGTTCGATGTTATCTCAATAATATGTCTGTTGTCCCGCAGACATTCCTTTTTTTCACGAATTTGCCTAAATAAAATCACAGCATTACCTATTCTTCAAAATTGTGTCTCTTGTAAATAACCTATGCCGAGATATGCCTCATAAATATTTTCTTATTTCAAAGTTTTGTGAGAGAGCACATTTAGTGCACTGCAGGTGCTGAGTAAAGGACAAAATTAGCAAGGCACTCAGCCCTGAGTGTTCAGGAGGACTAATTGAGCCAAAACTTCTCCGAGATAGATAGACATCTCTGATTACATTACATCAGTGAAATATTCTCGTCTCACAAGAGTGCTGATACTGGGACGACAATGAACAAGACAAACTTGCAACATGATTAACAGTGGCTAATGATTTCTCAGGTCTACTCATTATCCATGTTTGGTTATCATGGAGCAGAAATAACTGGGAGGAAGCCAAACTGATCAGGAAAATTTGTATTAATTTTCATCCGTAATGACGAATGAATCTAATTTGTATACAGATACAGAGATTTTTAAGACCTTGCCATTCAGCTAGTTCAACTACACTTAATATAGTTGATGTACAGTATAATGAATTTCATTGATAGCCTTTTACTGATACAAAACAGCAGCAAAGTCTTTGCATCAGACTCAATAAAAAATTCAAAAGCCTACTGAAGACTTTCAGATGACTTACTTTACTCTGGTGCAAGATACTATACAGACTTTTGCAACAGCCGTGTATTAAGCAATGTATAAAATTAGCACGATAGGATGTGCAATAGGAGACACATAAATGTTTGAAAGGATTATATAGAGAAGAATGAGCTGGCAGCAGGCAGTATTTTCACAATAGCACGAGAATGAAGGTCAAGATGGTGGCTAGAGAAATACAGCATTTCTACATTTTCATTTTTTTTTCTTATGTAACCATATCCAAGACACTTAAAGCTGCATGAGCTGAAGTCAGGGGGAAAAACACCGCACAATACACCCCTTCTGTCTGCAACTTTCTCCTTTCAGTTCAACTCAAGACACTAAATATAAATATAGATGAACCTGATGTAGTTTCACACCGCTGTAAAAAAGTGAAGCCACTTTTCTGAGACTCTGCGTGGAGTCATGGAGTAAAGCAGTCACGTCTGACTGAATCTGAGCAACGATCGGTAAAAACAGCTGACAATCACATATTTAACCCTCTACATGTTTGAAAACACCTGCAGTCAAAACCTCCCATCACTGGGTAGATTTTCTATAGAAAAAAGTCCAGAGGAGAGGGTAAAATTCTTGTTTCCTGTCAGACTTGAATTACAATATGCTGAAAGATAATTATGGAATTTTTGCCCAATGATGCCAAAAAAACATCAAGCACTGCAGCTTTAAGTTGCCTAATCATAACACTGGCACAAATCTTTTATCATGTCTAAGCATCCAATTTAGTTATTATTTTGGGCTGAAGTGAGATTACAGTCATTTCAAATGAAATTATCTCCACAGAACATGATTTTCTTTCCAACTTTATCACAATTTCTCAAACTTGCAGATGTTGGCGGATATGTTTTTGATTCATCATATCAGCAATAAAGCCTAATCCATTTCCAATCCATTGTTTTCCTCCTGTGGGTTTTATCAAACATGTGCTGTTGTACACCCATAAAACACAAGAACCACACATGCAGCCAGTGAACTACGGAGCACGCAAAACAAATAAACAGCAGCCAGCAGTTTCAGTTAATGATATGACAGCATGTGTCAGCAAACCATGCGAGCAGAGCCACACTGAGTTTAGAAAAAATAAATAAATTCTAAGATTTTGCACAATTGAAGTTAGTATGTGCTGGTGTTGATGAAAGCCTGTCAGAATTCTGAAAAAAATTCCTTCATAAGTGAGACACGCTGATGCTGTATATAATTTCATTACCTTATTAATATTCATGCAAGAGTGAACTGCTGTTTTAAGGAAATTTCTAAAATATTATTTTAAAGGTGTTGGCTATGACGATGGATTGACAAATACCCAATAAGAGGGACAAAAACGGGACAGAAAATGGGGTCGGGAGCAATTTTATAACCAATTTTATACTCGAGACTGGTCCAGCAGTGTATGCAGATGCCAACTATTCACTACCTGAACATTGTGGAATCTGAATATCATGTTTCCTCTTAAGGGCAGCAGTTACTGTACTGCAAATCATGAGAACGTGCTTGCTTTGACTCTGCATTTATTAGCAGGGGTGCAGCCATGCCGAAGCAGGTGACAGCCAGTCAGATGTGACAGAGTACAATATTATCCCTCAGACACAGTCTCCCCTATTTCAGACAGCGACATCATGAGAGGATGATGTGTTTGAATTATTGATACATTTTCAAGGTTGAGTGCATCATGCTTTTTAAGGGGGGGGGGGGGTTCTGAATGCTATGAAAGGGGCTTTTCAAAGAAAGGGAGTGTGCATTCGAGGTTGAAATCCCACAATTAGAGATATAGGAGTACACTAGAGCTATACAAATGATAGCCCCATCTGAGCACAGGCAAGGCTAGAAGATACAGCTTTACTGATGACCACATAGGGCTTAGGGTTTGTGAAGGAAGCGACTTGCGACAGATGCGTCTATCTTCCCATTGCAGTTGGAACATTTGATCCGCGCATACTCACGGATCACGAAGAGGGAATTTGTTATAATTAACTATGAGGAGTGAATGCATCCTACGGAGATTATACTAATTACTTGAGCTATCTTGGAGGTTCACTGTAGGATCATAACTCTCCACGAGTGTTTCTGTGTCACATGGGTCTACTGGTGAAACAAGTATACACCGTCACATGTTTTCCCTCTTAAAACTCAGGGGTGGAACACTGTCAGCTCTCAACAATGGCAATCGCTCGCTCTATTGATGAAATGCTCCATCAAAATTGAGAGAAAAGGGTCATTATTCACTTTCTCAAAACCTCTGATTAAAAAGGTTTTATGTTACCTATCATTCAAAACATCACTTGCTTGTCTCGCTATCCATCATTTTGCCTCCGTTGGTGGGCATTTAAAAGCAATCTGTGCAATTTGCCTTGTGCTTGTTCTGTTTTTTTAGTTTAGTTTTTTTAACCCAATCAGCTCTTCACCTGCTCTACACAGCCTCCGGGCAAGAAGCCATCTGACAAATGATTTGAAAATTTGTGAACTTATCCCTGAAAGTGACTCTTCATATTGGACCCGCAACAACTCAAAGTTACGAGCATAATGTGTCTGTGTTGTCAGCCATATTAACAAAGTGAACACACCATTAAACAATGTCATTAACCACCGACTCATGCTAATGTCTTCCTTTAACTATCAATGACGCTTAGCTTACTGGTCTGAAAGGGAAATCTGTTTTCTGGATTATTAGTCGAAAATAGAAAGTCACTGAGCACTTTGGAATGTTGTTGTGGCGCTTGAGAGGGTGGGACACTGCAGTTAAATTGAATTGAAATAATTCAAATGGCAAGGATGGGCAGTGTAGGACTACTCATGATTGTTTTTATTGATGTATTTGTGAGTGGTTAGCACAGAGTCAATGAATTGGGTGTTGCTTTTACACTGTGTCCTGTGCAATATCCAATTTAGCATGCCCATCTAAATGCTAATAAGATGAAAGCTGTTTTAAAATTGCTCACTATAACTGATGCGGTAATTCACTGATTGCTAACTAAACGTAACTTTGTGGAAACTTAAATTCCACATAACAAGTCTCCACAACACTTTATTTGTGCCGAGTTGCTTATTTATCTGAAAAAAAAAAGAAAACATTAAGAATTCCTTCTGCTTTCTTGGCTTGGGTTTTTTTTTTTTAACATACCAATCCTTTCATACCAGAATGTCGTCATTTACCTCATTATAGATCTACACACACTCTGCCCAGCAGCTCTCCCATAGAGGCCGAAGGATGCTCAACACATTTGACCCTCAAATCACACAAAGAACACATCTTCAGAGCCTTGTCTCCATCTGTATAATGAGACTTGACAGTATGACCTGAAGTCATGTCTGTTGGTGCTACCTTGGTGAGAAACAGACATCAGAATAGTTGGGGTAGGTTTTTAGATCCTTCATCTTAAGTTTTAAGGAGAACTGTAGTCGGTGGCTGCGACATTACAGTTCCTTTGTGACATTTTTTTCCTAGCTATATTAATCAGCCTCGGCCCGTAGGCCCAAACAGATGGCTTTGATAACTTGCTTAAAGCAGTCCAAAAACTCCAGATAGCGCTACAGTAAACTAGACATCCATCTTTGGGCTCTATTTGTTCCATTCCCCATGCAAACAGAGTCATTATACACTTGGCTTAGGGGAGAGATTCCCTGTCACAGAGCCTAACCCTCTCCTCTCGAGGATTTGGATCTGTGTCATCTGTATTTCTTAAACCGGTCGATTGATGCTAATATTAAGTGAGCGTAACTGGTTCCAGCCACCTTGAACAATCTGACATTTCACCAGACATTTCAATATATTTTTTTTCCTCATCTATACAAAGTGATGCAATAAGTATACTTATTATATAAAGTATCATTCCTATTCAAACTGTTCCTTTTATAAGCATTACTGTAATATAGTCGTGGTGGAAGCGTTTGCAAAACTATTGCTAATTAATCCAGCACACTATATATATAAGTGTGATTACTTTTGAGTTCAGTAAAGTAAAGTAAAGTGTTCAAGTACAGCTATGACAGATGAAATACTGTACTGTCACTGCACAAATTAAAACAGTTTTTAGAGACAGCTTCATCCCAAAATGACTGTTTCCAATATATGGCAGCAGCTATAACGTTCTCACACTTTAAATACAGCGAGCTCCAGATTCATTTGGAAAGTGACTTTTTGGCTGTATACTTACATTTCTTTAAATTTCCTTAAATGATGATTGACTTAAAGGACAGTCAGGTTTAATTTAATGCCATGTTCATCCATTTCAGAGGAACAATTACACATCTAGAGCACTTTTGATATATAGATGGTTACATCATTTCAAGGTGACTCAAGCATTTGAGTAGTAAAACAGTGGGATGCTTAATACAGTCACATAAATGGCACATAAAAAAAAAAAAGAAAATGTATGCAGTGACTCAACAAATATCTGAAACCCCTAGTCACCATTAAGTAAGTTTAATTTTCAAGTAACCCTAATATCAATGATATTTTGCATTTCAATAAGCTTGTTCTACTTTGATACAAAACTGATGAATTTGTGGAACTAAAGTAAGTTTTTCTGGGACGTCACATCAGCTCCAAACCATGAGG
This sequence comes from Coranthus polyacanthus, assembly GCA_037367275.1. NCBI lineage: Eukaryota > Metazoa > Chordata > Actinopteri > Kurtiformes > Apogonidae > Coranthus > Coranthus polyacanthus. Next base: position 24,707,265 of record JAPQRN010000019.1, read on the forward strand.
AAAAAAAGACAAAAAAACTACACGTCACACACCAATCATTTAGCCAGTGTTCCTTCTGCGCTTATAGCAGGCATTAAACTAGTTAAACACGTGTCAGCCTTAAGGCTTCCATATGTTTCCAACGCAGTGTGGTTAAACTGTCATGTTGCTCCTTTGTGTTTTTTTTATGCATATACATATATATATATATATATATATATATAGAGAGAGAGAGAGAGAGAGAGAGAAATAATGCAGTTATCGGAACCTGATAATCACACTGGAATTTCACACGTTATCAGAGATGTGGGTGGAGATTGGGAGGGAGACTATGTGTGTCAGTGGGAATCCCTCAGTACTTTGGTGTTTAGGTCCATACTTAAAATCCATTTGTATATGTGCCTTAATATGTGCCCTCAAATTACAAGCAGCTGCTTTCTTTTGGCCCACATTCCATTTTGTTTTTGTCTAATTATTTGCAGTCTCTTATTAAAAACGGACTGTGCCACCATATCTGTATTTCACACATAAAAGCATAAATAGACCAATGTAAACTGTTTGTCTGATCCCTTGTTTATTTGTTGTAACTTTATAAGGTCCTTTGGCATATTTCAGCACTATGCGAGGAACCCATTTTATCAGAAACGCTAGAAATAAATTTGGCTAAACTTGATTGTATCTGCATAATAGTGCAGAAAGAAAACAAATTTAGGATTGCGAAGAGCGATATAAAATGCTTCCAAAAAATGCTCAGAGAAAGGAGTAAACGGAACAGATTGTAGAAAATCAAAGCAGCATTACATCCATTTAATGCTGGCATTAAGCTCAAATACAGCTCAAAAGAAGATAGTTTTAGTAGTACACAGTATAAAGACTGTGTGTGTATGTGCAGTGATGCCTCCAGTAATACAGAGTACAGTATTAGATTTAATACTAATAGTGATATGAAGGGCACAGAAAACACTGATTTGGAAAATAGCATCACTCAGTCCTCTGTTAATAAATGAATCGGTACCTGAAATGACAAATTATTTCTCAGACAATTCTCTGTAACCATTTGTCCAGCACTCTGTAAAGTCATGATTTTTAACCCGTACTTGTCTTTTCTCTCAAACAAAACTGTGATTTTAAATCCCAATAGCAGTATCCTCTGCTGCTAAAACGATATGATGCTATGGTGGAATCAAAGACAGGCCTTTTCAAGATCCAAAAGCCACAAGAGTGACTTTTTAAAATTTCCTTGGTTTTTCCTTCCTTGATTAGAAGTCAAACATTAGAGATCTGGCACAGTTCCTCTATAAGCAAATCCCATTTCTCTGCTCAGTGTTACAGCTACGCCCAAATATACAGGCATATAACTGCAGCTACACCCATAGGCTGAAATATTTTTACGACTGTAAATTATTTTTCATGGCAAAAGCTGCAGCTATTAGGCCAGTATTCAAATGAGGCATTTGGCAAAAATGTAAGTCTCTCAAAAGACGTTAACATTGTTTTTTTCCAGACCTAGCTACAGTGTATACAAATGGGACCCGGCTTCATGGAATCCTGAAAAACTGGGCAAAGAGTGACTGTTGGGCAGATGGGCAGTGGATAAAGTCTTTTATTTCCACCATTGAGCAGCTCCACACCTTGGATAATAGGAGCCAATTCAGTTCAGCCCACAAAGAGGTTTATCAGTTCCTGTCAGCATGCCCTACAGGGGTAAGGCCACAAATAACAAGGTAGTGAAAAAGAAAAGTGGTAGGAGTCCAGCTCCCTTAACCTGTTTCCCCACTGCCAGTGGCCATCTGCATTTTCAAAAAAAAAAAAAAAAATACAAAAAATACCATATTCCGTTTATTACTCCAAATAGGTGAAAGTCATGTGTGAGCAACGTTGAATGATGTGATTGAAACCACGTGATTCAAATCAAAGATGCTGCACTTGGAAACGTCACAAAATGTCAGCCACTGCATAGGCTGCCTGGTGAAAGACTACAACCCCCACTGCAGTCGGTTAGCTAAGAAAAAAAAAGATGTGGGTCAAACGACTAAAAAAACACATTGTTACTGGATGAGTCTGATCGTTTCCATGTGTACAAAAAATATTACTTAAGTGACAAATGCAGTAAAATTACTGTACCGAAAATATCTTACGTAGAGTCACTTTTATTTAGAGTTAGTCCTCAGAATATTCGAGTGTCTTTTTTTCAGGGGGGAAAAACTATTGAATTGAGAGAAGATGAACAAACCGTGTCAAATTACTGCCCTCAGCCTGATTCGACAGGCTTGTCAGATCCAAACTACATTTCTGTCTCCTACCTGGCTATATTTAAAAAAAGAAAAAAAAAAACCTAATGAAACCTCTGGAAATGCTGTCGAAATGTTCTGATCCAGAACATTTTCAGTTAAATTTTTTTCCCTTCAATGATTTGTCAACTTTCATCTGAACTGGCTTTTCTATTTGATAATGACGATGATGATGATGATGATGATGATGATGATGATGATGATGATGATGATGATGAGGAGGAGGAGGAGGTGGAGACAAAAAAACACAAAGTGATGCTCACAACAACACTGCCAGTGCCCCACATAATGCTCACATATCCCTGCAACCTGCATCACAGTGCATAATATAATTTTTCATCCATGAAAATGGACTGTGTGAACATAACATAATAATTATTCTAATCGTGGTAATCGTGGGAGAGCATTTTAGCATTATGTCCGATTACTTACGGCCTGAACCTGCAGCTCCACAATAAAGTTTTTAAATTAAAGTAAAAATAATAATAACACAGACTAGACTATTAACTCACTCTTCCAAG
>JAPQRN010000019.1:24710155-24721743 GCA_037367275.1 Coranthus polyacanthus
TGTGTGTTTTCTTTCTTTTTGGAGTGTGGTGGAGGCACAGTCTTGCGAGCTCCTCTACTGAGTTTGCCTTATGTTTTGCCGGAATAAATTGGTACCATATGGTGTGATGACAGGATCACTCAATCTTCTGTGTACCTGAACACCACATTAATCATTTTTGGAGGGATATTCTTTCCCTTTCATCACACAGGAATTTCCAAATAGCCCCTGCCTTTATTTCTCTCACACATGTAGTGAATTTACATACACAGACGCAGGCTACACAACACTCCCTGCCCTTGTTAAGGAGCCAGACCGTTTGACCAAGTTCAAGTTGGAGGTAAAACAAAATGTTAAGGTTAGGATGTCAGGTGAGACTTCCTTCCTGCTCCACATGTTGACTTACTTTTATTCTAATATACTTAAAGAACCATAGGGGCATGTTTCGGATTAACTTTGTAAGATAAACAATGAAATAAAAATATTTGATGTGAAAGGATTTATTTAATTCTGCCTTGAAAAACACGTTATTCTAATTAAACATGACATAGTTCACTGATTTATTATTTTTGCCTCTAATAACTCATTATTAGTAGGCACAAGTAATAGGAAATTCAAGAAAAATATATCTAAAATTATAGTTGCACCTACCTTAATTCTAGGTCAAAGCTGCACTCCATAGGTTTATGTACTATAGGGATAAAGCTCCCTCCACTAATTCAGGCAAGAGTTTTTAGACAGAGAAAGGTGAACAGCGCAAAAAAAAAGGTTGAAGTGGTCCAGAGGTGAGAGAGAACCAGAGAGAGAGAGAGAGAGAGAGAGAGAGAGAGAAATGGGACAAAGGAGAAAGACTGGTCTTTATAGCAATGTCCGCTTGATGAATCAGACATGTCTTATTTGTTGGCTGCACTGCCAGGGAATTTGCATTGATTATTTTCCCCTCAACAGATACATTTAAATCAATGTGGCACAGCGCGGCCAGAAAAGTGTGAGAAAATGTGCTGAGGCGCGCGGTGAAGCCCCGGAGCTGTAACCTTGGTCAGACAGGAGGAGCCACAGCTCCCCCTTCATGCCAAACAGATGAGATCAGGACTAAAAAAATCCCATCTCAGAGGACACGCAGCACCATCTCTGATCTCTCTCCCTGTGAAAAAACATTCCCCTCCCTACACCGGTAATAACATTTCTGTTGGCTAATATGTCTTCATTACACTGCAATTTTTCATATGCAGATGTGTCAAGTAGTGTTTCCCCCTGTTTTTTAAAAAAAAAAGAAAATATATTGCTTTTTTCAGTTTTGTTTTTGTTCTTTATCACCTCTGATTTTTTTTAAATCTCAAAGTACATGAGTTTTCTTTATCATTTCATCTGTTATTGATGTGTACATATACAGTCGGAGGATGCCTATAAGTCATTCGTAAAGGTTGTAGGTGAAAATCCATTTGAAGTCGCAGCAGAGAAATAGGTTGTGCTTGACGTGAGATCTTCATTTTAGTGTGAATTTCAGATTCAGATTAACATTACTGATCCCGAGGGGAAATTTGTTTGTCCTTTAGCTCAGGACAAGAAAGAAACAAAATTAAAAAGTAATATGAGTAATTAGTGAATTAGTTACAGAATAGTCAGTCTATTTTCAGTCTTATTTCCTGAAGCTCTATTTGAGACATGTATGCTTTTCGGTTTAAGCAGTAACTAAGTGCAGTATGTTTGCAAAAATCTTTTGATAAAATAATTTGACCTTAAGACTGCTGTAGACTTTCTCTCAGATTTTTTTTAAATGTCTATTTTTACTACAGTTCAAACATGACAGCTCACAACACATTCATATTTCATTCATAAATACTACTGTCTGTCCACACTGCTTGAAACACATTGTCAAAAATGTAGTTTAATTTGCAGAAACTAGCTGCGAGAGAGAAAAAAAAAAACACGATGTGTTTTCTTTTTGTAAATAAATAAACGAGAATTACATCATCATTTCAGCATTCTGTGATGACAAATCATCACTGTTGTTACATTTGATCATCAGATATTTGCTTGTGAAAAGTGGATTATCATTTGTTCGGAGAGAGAATTCGCTCACTCTGTTAAAAATCTCACTTTCATCACAGAGTGTGGATTAAATGAAGCTTTCATTTAAGTTGAGCAGAGGTGTTTTTGTCTTTAGTCCTGTGCTGCCCCCTTGCACTCGCTCATGTTTGCAGGACGCATGCTATTTTAGAAACAAGTTGTCACAAAGGCATCTGTGTGTATTTTCACAATTTAAGAGCAGAGAATATCATAGAAGTGTTGTGTCACTTTTGAAAAAAATGTTTTGACTATGGACTCATAAGCCATGCACACTAAATAATAAATAATGCCTTCTAATTGAATGGGCCATTTTAAAATCCCCCGACACTCAAATACATATACACAGATGCTCCACAGCCCACACCGCTGTGCACCGCTCCCACCTTCACTCTCTTTCTGTCTGTCTCTCTCACTCTCTCTCTCTCTCCCCCATCTCATTGATAATTTCTCCTGGAGCTTCAGCCTCTCACAGTGAGATCAAAGTGGCTGTCACACACACACTGCCAGCGGAGGATGGTTCAGGAGTATCTCCCTACAATATATTATTCCTCTGCAGATGATGAAAGAGTGTATACCGGTGGGTGGAGATGACGCTGTTACGAGGCAAATGCAGTAGGGGGCGTTACATTAGGACCTCCTCACCGGGGATTGGTGTGGAGGTCTGCAAGTGTAACAAATAGTTGAGTTTTAGGACTCCCCTTGCCTGCAAACCAGTTTACTGTAGGACTGACCATTACAGTAGCACTGTAAAGTAAACTTTTTTTTTTGGTCATGGCTGTTTTTGTGGCACATAAGCTGATAATACACTGAAAATTACAGCATCGGCACAAACACACACTGCTATGATAAGGAGCTTAATGTGAGGGGAAAAAAATTGTAATGAGTCCCATTTTGAGCTAATTTTGACAACAAATAGTCCCGCTGTTGTAAATAGCATAAAAAGCAACAAAGAATTATGCTAAGTTTGCTCGCTACCTTTCTTTGTGTGCAGTCATCTTTTCTCTATGGAGAAAAAAAAAGAAAGAAAAGAGACGCCTTCCAATATCTCCTGACTGTCTCTCTTTTCTCTGAAAGGCACATCTTAAGTCTGACTAAAGCGTACACTCGTCTCTCCCCTAGGGTGCAGTGGCAGTGGTGCAGAAAAAGTGAACTGCCGAGGACCCCACTGTTTAGCAAACACTCCTACGGAGGGGAGGAATTAATTATTCAGAGCCAAGGACCAAGGCAGCTCCATTTGATTGCACCACAAAAGAAAGGTCAGAGCTTTTCATAAGAGGAACCTCCTGGTTCTGCACGCTGTCAGTCGAGGGGACACATACAGTATATAGTACGGTTAAATGGCAGTCTGGCTAACAGCTCAATTAAAACGTCAATTAAAACAGGTGAGGATGCATTCACGAGACGAAATCTGACAAACAGCAGCTACAACATGGTCTCACTAAAAGGTGTGGATGGTCTGATGGATGCAGCAGCTGGGTTGTGAAAGTGATTTTTCTAACTAAAAGGAAGGTTTGCTCAAGTCTGCACAAACCAATTTGTTTCCTCTACTAAATTAGCCAATGATCTATTACCGTGTTTAAATTGTTAATAGGCAATAATAGAATTGATTAATTTAATAACATTATTTAATCTAGTGAAAAATGGACCTAATTACTGGGTTTTCAAATTCGGAAAATACACTATGGCTTCTTGTGGAATTTAATAGAGTTAGAGAAAGTTGAGTGTCAGGCTCCAACCCACAGTGTCATCATGTGGATAATCCTATCAAATTTCACTATGAAAGGCCAAGCTTCTTTTTTTTGCTCTGGCTGTGTTGAAAATGGCTGATTTTCATCAAGTCCTTTCTCTCCTCTCCATTCACAGTGCCTCCTTCACAGAACAGAGCGTGAACATACAGTGGCAGTGCAACAAAATCCAGCTACAGAATCCTCGGGGTTTATGGAGAAAATCTACCGTTAAAACGGAATACTGTCGAGGCCTCGGCATTGTGGTCTAGTCAGGTTCTAATCTCTGAAAACTGTGGACTATAGTGAGACCCAGCAGAGCTGAAGATGGAGCCAGAAGAGCAAATTCTAAAACCGTGCAACAAGGGGTGCTTCTTCACTCACTATTGGTGAGTGTTCGCTCCACACATACGGAACAGAGATCCTATTGGCTCTTCCCAATGCTCTGTCAGCCAATCACCTATCGCCCAGCTCTACCATTCCATAGAAACTGGGCCTGCACCAGTAATGACATCAACTACAAGTTCATTGAGCTCCATTTTTCTCCCAGTAACTCACACTATATACTGCATGTTTTCAAAAGGTCAGAAAGCACAAGACGTTAACAGAACAAAGACACAATTGTGATTTTTTTTTACTTTAAAATGTTCATCTTCCAAATCAACAAGCATCTAAATATTCATAGAATGTATTTATAAATTGCGAGAGAAAGCCATCAACACTCTCAAAACAAATCCCAAAACATAACTTGGAGTCAGTTTTAATTGTAGGTAATCAATCAATGTGAGCATGTTTACTAAGTGTACTGTCTTGACTTTAACAGTGTGAATTAGCTCACTGATTAATGCTCCTGAAGAATTATGGCTGAATAAACTGGTACAGATAGGGAAAAGGGGATAGGTCTTTTTCTGGGATGATTTCTTGCAGATGGTTCAGCCATTACATCTTAGTCTCTCAGATCATTAATTTCCCAGGTAATAAAGCCCCGTGTTGTTAGCAGGGCCCCCTTTCCCCTGTGCTGGAGGATGCAGCTGGGTGAAGCTCGTGAGTAGTTGCCAAATGGAGATGACAGTTTGCTCCGCTGTTCATCAGTGAAACCATGGAGCCATGCTGTGTCTATAGCACATGGATGAAAAATTAAACTCAACACCGAAAAATTAACACGTTGTAGTGCAGTCTGTTATTTGCCCCCAAAGAGTTTTCTATCACAACTTCAGGTCGAATCCAAATTCATCTATTAAGGCTTAACAGATATGAGATTTTTTTGCAGACAGACACTGTTCAAATCTATTTCAAATAAAGACACTGACGGGCAATTGTTGTGTTGTGTATTGTGTTAATATTCAGTGTGTGGCAGCTTGGAAGACTGCTTTGGAATGGCTACAAAAAAAGAATTTATTATTTATAGAGCTGCAATGATTAATCAATCAGTTGTCAACAAATATTTTGATAATCGATTATTGATTTGAGTAGTTTTTTATGAAAAAAAAATCAAAATTCTTTGATTCCTGCTTCTTAAATGTGATAAAAATAAATTAATAAATTAATAAAAAATTAAAAAAACATTTTCTGGTTTCTTTCCTCCTCTGTGACAGTAAGTATCTTTGGGTTGTGGAACCACGCAGACATTTTAAGGACAACATCTTGGGTTTTAGGAAACACATTTACAACATGTTCTGTCCATTTTATAAACCAAACAATTAATGAAATAATCAAGAAAATAATCAACAGACTAATATACAATGAAAACAGTCAGTGAAGCCCTAATTATTTATGAACAAGCAAATATAATAGGACTGACAGAATAAAGTACAGAATAAAATACAGTTGCAGAATAAAACATCAGAAAAATTATGGGAAAAGGTTTTTTTTTGGCTACAATCATTTTAAATGTACACAAAGAAAGAAGAGAGAAGAAAACTTCTATTTGTTTTATTTTCAGCAAAACAAAACACATGTAATGAAGAGAGGCACGCCTGTTCAAACAGCTTTTCATCCACTCGTCACAATTTTTTTATGTTTGGAATAAAATGGTTTTCAAAATAAAGCCTTTTTCTAGCTCCTTTTTTAGGAACTCACTAACTTTTGCCTGCATTGTTTGTTCTTGTAAGAGTTGATAAATAGAACTGAATCTAAACATACAGTTAGTTCCTTCAGACACAGCTGTATTGAAATTCATTCTATTTCTCCACTGAAGCCGAACTGATACAGTTCATGTTCTTTTCAGACAGATCTAGCGCAGCAAAGAGACAAAAAAGTGCGAATTTATTCAAGATGGTCCAGGTATTATCTGAAATAGCGAGTGAAAGTAGCCCTTATCAACTTTGAAGTCAGGCAAAATGCATGAGTCTTGTGGAAATATGAAAGCTTCTTTTTCCTGATAGCACAAGCATTTCATCACATTTCACTTCAAAATATATTGTTGGCTATACTCTGGCAATCCAAAGGCTATCTGCTGCGCTAAAAAAAAAGGAAAAAAAGAAGGAAAAAAAACAATCTAACCTTGATTTTCAAACACTTCAGTACTGTGCCGGCCTCATGAACTTCTATGAGGCAAAACAGCAACACAATCTTCCCACTCATAACACATGCGAGGATCTCTGGAGCAATAAACTGATTCTGAGCGCTCTCATCAATCTTTAATCCTTCCTCAGGCTCTGGGGCCGCGGTGAATAAAAACCTCCCTGCAAAAACCAGAATGAAGCTGGAATCCAACACATTCAAGGTTCAAGCAAAGACCTAGAAGACTTGTTGACAGCTGATGGGGCCAAATCAACTGAGGAGACCCTTTAACTCTTTCTACCCAGTGGCTTAGGCATGTGCCAATATGCCCTTCTGTCTGGGCTAAAGGTTTTTTGGCAGGCCTCTTTGGAGCTTTATGGCAGATCAGAGAAATAATACATTACAAGGTTTTCACAAGGCACAAATGTGTACTCTATTTAGTCTTGGTTATTTTTTTCAAAATCAAAGTAGATGAAAGATCTAGAAGTAGGTCTGGGTGATGCAGTCAGAAATGTTATCATGAGGCGATGTTGATACGTATCATGATAAATGCTAAACCATTATTTCTTTAGAGTTTAAAGGCTGATTTTTGGTCCCGAGTGAAAGTTGAAGGATTGTATTTTTTTTACTATTTGTGGTTTTAAATTATTTGTAAAAGACGTAACGAGATGAAAACAACACCAGATTTCATGATTTCATTCTGATTTCATTCATTTTATGGTCATTTGTGGTTTTGAATTATTTGTAAAAGACACAACAAGACAAAAAATGATGTAACAGACGAAGATGACATAAAAGATGTAACAAGACGAAAACACACCAGTCCTCTCTGACTTCATGATTTAGTTTTTATTTCATTCATTTTGTATATTTTAAGTGTAAAATAAAGAAAATCATTGCAATCTGAGTTCTTATTTAACAAGATGAAAATTACGTAAATTAGTTATTTGTGGTTTTAACTCTTCTTTATGATCAAACACAAACATGACATACACTTAACTAACACCACAATATTTCACAGATCTAGAGGCAGAACATTCAAAACTACTAATGTTACTAATGTTAAAATTTGTATTCAACATCAAAATATGCAGGAGTAAAACTAAAACAAGTGTTTTAAATGAGACTGTAAACAAAATAAACCTAAAGTCATAAAACAGTAACAGCAATTATTGTTAGAATCACAGCCACTGATCTCCAAGGTTAATTACCACAAGATAATATAAAAATTAGAAAATATATTTTGCGTTTTTTAAAATTTTGAATTTCGAATTCAGTATTGACAGCAAAGAGTTAAGAGGTAGTTGGAAGGAATATGAAAACTAAAGCTGCCTGGTGCTGTGTGGGCTTTGGCATTTTTTCCCCCCACTATCCAAAAGTCAAGGACACAGACTAAGCTGATACGACAGAGGACGATCTAAATAATATCTGTATCATCGTACCAAAGCCACAAACACAGCAGCTGGGTGTATGTAACCTGCAAGTCATTGCCAAATGGATATGACAGTTCGCTTCACTGTAGATCAGTGAAACCAAAAGGAGCCCTTGCTGAGTCTAGAACACAACGATGAAAAATTAATACAGACACCGAAAAAAAAATTAAGTGCCTCGGGAAGAGTGTGTAGTCTGTCCCCGGGGGTTGTTCTCTCGGCGTAGAGGTCTGCATTATATGTGTCTATTCTGAGTGGAACCTGGCAGCTTGTAATGCGACCTAAGTAACTGTCTGTTGACTGGTAGCATGAGCTTTAACCCCCACCATATGGTTTCTCACTGGCATATCACAACTAAGTAAAGTCAAGTAGATGATTACGTCCTGACGAGATCAGCAACACGGTGGCTCGAGAGTGGGAACGGACCCTGGTGGCAAAATGGTCTGAATGATCTAAATCCAATGGTGGGAAGTAACAAAGTATAAAATGACTATACTTAAGTAGAGTTTTTAGGTATCTGTACTTTACTTGGGTATTTATGTTCTGATGACTTAGATCTTTACTGAAATATCTCTACTTTCTACTTATATTTTCAAAACAGGCCTGTTACTTTCTTTTTAATGCATTCAAGGGGGATTATTGATTATGTTTTATTTTGCATCACAGTGTGCCTTCACAACATCAAGACTGATTTCAACCTGCATGAATGGAACAATAACACATAGAAAAGATGAGCTCTTGATAGAATGCACATTCTCACTTCCAACTCATCACATCCTGACGCTTGGTCCGAGCGTCCTATTTGGATGCACAGGGTAGTCCAAAAGACATCATGCAGGTTTGGTTTGGTTTAGGCATAAAAACAACTTGGTTAGGGTTACAAATAAAGAGACGAGGGAAGGGCTAAAATAAGAAAGACAAAGAGAGAAAATTCACAAATAAACTGAAATGGGACCCAAACCCTGGTCTCTGTGTGTCAGTCCACAAATTTTGGTGGTCCACTATAACCGCCACAACCACCTCGTACTGACGTTTTTGCTACTTAACAATGTCACCTGGTCCATGCCGTCAATTTCCGATGTCTAAGGAGTTACACTGACTTCTCTCTGGTACCCTGCGTGTACCCTGGGAGTTGAAAACAGACAACAAGGCCTCATGACCAAGTGTCAGAATGTGACGACTTGGGAGTGAGAACAGGATGTTCAGATGAAGGGACGTAAAGGACATAACAAGACAAAACACACTAGAGAGGGAGACTTTACAGCAGAGAAAAGGTGTTGTCTATGTAATGAGAGTCTGAGACCAAGAGAACTAACAGCGGCATTAGTATTCCTGACTTAGTACATTTGAGAGTTTGTACTTTTGTGCTTTTACTTGAGTAAAGCATTGAATCAGTACTTCTACTTTTTAAACAAGTATCAGTACGTCTACTAGAGTAAAGAATGTGTGTACAGTTGCCACTTCTGTCTAAATCTGACTGACCAAAAGGAAACTGAAAAAAAAAACGCTTGTTGGAAGCTGTTTTAAAAGTAAGGCCGCTCAGCGTGTGGGCTTTGGCAGTACCGCACAGAATTCCTACGTCAAGGACACAACCTAAGAGAATATGGCAGGGGCCAATCGAACCATCTGCACCATCGCACTCAAGCCACAAACCAACATATCTGTCTACTTTTAATATCAGGCAAAAACTTGCTGGAGTGAAGCCACCAGACAAACCTACACTGGCCTTTCTGGCTAATTTGTATCAAAATATCTGACTTGCCCCTGAATAGTTTGGTTTGCTGTTAAAGCTTGTACTATAAAGACATAACAAGTTGGACCGGGGAGGCAGCAGTGGAAGGAGTGGGGGGGTGGGTGGCTGGGGGGTGTCTCCGCTAGTTTACCCGCTGCAGAAGCAAAGCAGGTGGCCAGGTTGATGACAATGAACAGACAGCATTGGTGGCCTAATTTCTTCATGTCAGACAACACCATATGGCTCCTCTGCTCCCCTCTACCTACTTAGAAACTGCATCCACATAAGTATGCAAGTATCATAGTCTTCACAATTAATTAAAAAGGCGAGGAAACAGGATGCACTTCATTTTATATACTGTAAAAGATGTACTATTAAGGGGAGAAAAAATATCCCCCTAGGTATTTATGTGTTATGTATGGCATGTCCTTGAAAGCAGCAAGGTTTCAACAGACAGCGCACTTTTTTTCCCCCCGACACATCCTCAACTTTTGCATAAAATGGAGACAAGGCCTCTCACTGTTCTGGAGTACTTGTATGGAAAAGTGGAATACATTCAATTAATCTTTCTGACCTTTAGTGAATGTTTCTCAAGATGACAAGAAAAGCCTCGCTTACCCATTCTCTGCACCTCAAACTTGGCACCATGTAGCGCACAAGAAATTTGAAATCCTTATATATTGTGCAAATGCGATGCTTTAATGACAAATTCTTTTGTTAACATTCAAGGACAAAGTAAACCTCTTAAATTTAAAATGTGTTTTTATTGACTCTTTACAATATCACCAAATTGTTGCTATGGCATTCAGTAAGAAATCATTACTAATGATGTAAAAAAAAAAAAAAAAAAAAAACGAAGTTGAGGATTTCTTAGTTTGAAAAAAACTGTTTTTAAATAATTCCATACTAAAGTTATACCCAGTATTCATACTTTTTGGCTAGTAAAAAATACGCTCAACAGGTGGAATTTTTCATCTTAGTGTCCTCTTGGCTGTCCTCATTTCAGTGCATATTAATCATGAAATGGTGAGGAATGTAACATTACACTCAGGAAAAGTGGCTATTGCTGTACTTCTATTGATGCACTTTTAAAAATTAAATACATTTCATATATGTTTGAAATACATTTTTAACTTAGAAATGCGGATGTTCCAATTCATGATGTATTTGTACATTTCGGTTTCAGGAACAGTATTTATCTTTTCAGCCTTGAGTTGAAAAAAGACTGAAATGAATAAAGACATTTCCACCATAAACTAATACAGACAAGGCACAGATTGATGCATAAAAATTCATCAGAATGCAGGAAATGAATCTTTAACACCACAGACTACAGTACAAACCAAACCTGCGCCCATGGTTACAAGTAAAGCAAAAACTGATAATGAATCATTTCTAATCTGGAGTAAAAATTTCCATTTGCAAAAGTCAAAAGTCAAAAGTTCATCGCATTTTTCTCTGTACAAACCCAGAAAAGTTAAAGGCACACAAACTTTGAGAACCATGTGACTGATTGTTGATACAAACCCTCACAGAGCTTAGGTGGTGGCAGGTAGCAGGGTAAACTATGTGCGGCGTGGAGACAGGCCAGTCCCTTATGTGGCAGCAAAACAATATGGCGCCATATGGCTCATATGTTGCATTGGAAAGTGGAACGCATGATTTATTAGTGTTCACATGCAACGCAAATTGTTTCGAACATAATCAAAATTTTAGCTGATACTCTTTTTTTTTGTGGTCACATCAATTACATCAAGTGTTTATACATTTACAATAATTACAATAATACAATAATAAAAGTTTATAAAGTTCTATCCCTTATTCTTTGAAATAGAGGATTCATTTTCATTTGGATGGTGTTTCCTAACATCTAAGACCTCCATTTCAAACTTTATTGCAAAACCTGTCCCTTTATTCAGAGCAGAAGGAATGAAGGACATAATCAAAACATATCCTAAGTAGTAATAATATGCCTGTTATGATTATAAAATTTAATCCAGTTAATGTGAATTCCATTTATGTCAAAACCCCCGGGATTATTCCCAGGTGTCATCTTAACACAGAAATAAGGCCGTAGACAAAAGAGGAAAGTTTTCAGGGAGACTGTAGTGAAGGACTCTTGTCGCGGTCCCCCCCTCCCCCTCCCCCACA
>JAPQRN010000019.1:24727834-24741422 GCA_037367275.1 Coranthus polyacanthus
TGCAGCGGGGGACGAATAAAGCAGAAAATGGGTTTGTGCGACATACAATGGCACGTAGATAACAAGAAGGACAAGTATTGAAAATGTCCTATGGGGACGAGTTTTGCAGAAATGCCTTGTTTCTGTGAGACTGTGGAATGCCTGGCTCTTAATGGCACACTAGTGGGGGTCACCATTAAGTGACAAAACAATATCAGTGGGGAAACATTTGCATCGCAGCTGTACAAATACGCAAGTTGTCAGGCATAGCAAGCCTGGCCTTTTCAACGTGACAGCAATCCCTTTAGGTGTGAGGCGAGTGCAGCTCATTGGCGCAGGGGACCGCGAGAGATTTGGTGGTGGTGGTGGGGAGGGACCGGTGGGACTGCGGAAGTTGCACGCAGTGAGGTGTGTGTCAGGGCACCAGAGACAAAGCAATGATTACACACAATGAGGAGAGCAGAGCGCACGTTGACACTAATGCAGTCCGAGGGGAGACACGAGACGGAGCACTTGTGACAACTGTGAGAGGGTGTGCAACTCTGACAGACAGCATTATGGGTATCAAATAAAGCAAATCTGATTGTTTTCTACACTGCTGATATTTGAAGTTATTTAGGAGCCACCCTGAAATAATGGAAATAGTTGAGGGGAGCAAAACCCACTACAGAGTATAAATAAATTGCTCTTTCTTTTTGACAGCTTCAAAGTGAATAAAGAAGTTCATGAAAGCCGAACGACAGAATTTGCGATAATAACTATAAAATGTGTAGCTGCCATCAGGAGCTGTACACTGTGGCTGAAAGACTAACATCTAGACAACACAAACAAGTAAAACCAAACCAACAGTGAATAAAAAACAAATCCAAATGTGAAGAAAAGGAGTGACACTTCCTTAACACTGTTTTTGTTCTCATCTTTGGTGGATATTTTGTAAGAAAGCTGAAAAACTAAACACAAAAAAGCTTATTGTTCATACAGTGCAAAAGTTTGAAAATAATTTTGGTTATGTTTAAGGTTAAGCATTGACAGCACTTAGAGTTAAGGTAAAACAACAGGGTTTGGTTTAATACAGAAAAAATCTGTAATGACATGAGAAAATGATTCAATATATTTAGAAATATTTCAACCAAACCATGATGTTTTCCAAATCCTAACAGAAGCACTTTTATTACCTAAACCTAAAAAAAGAGTAGTTGGAGTATGAACTCCAGTCTGTGGAGGCAAAGTCTTGGCTTTTGTTTATAAATGTCCTTTGCGAAGGCATGTTAGGGCCACTTTAGGTAAAAGATTTGAGATTAAAGTTGTACATTTTAGCAAAAAGAATTGTAATTCTCTGAGAACAAAGTGTTAAATTTATGAAAAAAACCCTCAGAAAAGCAGGAAACCATGTCAAGAATAACTACAGATAAAGTCCTGCAGAACTTATCAATGTAGTTTGTTTTACTGGGATGTGTTTAGGGACATGGGTCTGTGTTTCACATCCCCAATTTGGTATTTTATATATGCAGTTTTTCAGTTTTGTTATGTTTTCAGCAAACTTCTTGCTTAGGTTTTGTAAAAGTTTGTTCCAGAGTCTCCAGTGTTAATTTGTTCCCTCGTTTTGATTAATTCATGGCCACTAGGTAAGTGGTTTAGTGAGCTGCTCAGAACAAATTGCAGACTTGTCCATTTTCCATTTAGTGAGGGAAAGTTTGTTTTGCTGTTTTTTGGTTTGTTGTTGTCTTGATTCCCTCTTATTACATAATTAACCTTTAGTTGGTTGCAATGGAGCTGCAGTTTGATGTTTAGTTTATTTTTCCTGGTGCTTGTGTGGTGGATTGCAGCGAAGATGGGACATTGTGTGTGTCTGTAATTTGGTGTGCGTTAATAGTTTTGTTGCCAAAACCAAACAAAACTGAAGAATATATATTTTTAAAGAGCTTCTTGGGGATACAAACCCTCCAGACTCACACAACAACTCCCAAACATTGATTTAAGGACTTTACTTAATGTTTAACATGGTTTCCTATTTTTCCAAGTGAGGTTTTTCTTGTAACTTTTCTACTTTATTCTCAAAGGGTATTTGAGTTTTTGTCTCTTAAATATACGAATGTGAATTTTAAGTTTTTCCTTGTTTTAGGTCCATCCCCAGACTTGAAATTTTTTTTCTTTACATAAAATCTCCCCAATACGGCATCGCAGAACACTGATTTCAAACTTAAAGCTGCAGGCACGAAAATAAAAAGGAAAAGATGGACTTGAAGAACTTGAAAATACACACCTTCCTTTTGCAGCTCTCCTCTGGGTCCAAATCAAAAGACTAAATATAAATAGAGTTAACCTTACTTTGTTTCATGTTGTTATGGAAAAGTGACGCTACTTTTCTAAGCTCACATGTTGAAACACGGAGTACAGCAGTCGAATGGCATCCGGGTTACAGCTGTCAGTCATGTATTTAACCCTCCTACCTGTCAAAACACCTGTGATTGGCCAAAATCTGGGCATCACAGGGTAGATTTTCTACAGCCCAAAACACAGGCAAAGAGTATGTAGAATTCTGTTGTCTTCATAGACAACTTGAATTACAAAATGCTGAAAGGTAATTATGGAACTTTTGCCCAGTGATGCTTAAAAATGATCAAGCACTGCAGCTTTAAAGGTAAGAAAATATCTCAGGTCAACTCTTTGTGTGTCAAGTGTAGCTTGTAATTAAAATAAACCCACTGTTGCAGTTGTGTGTTTGAACAAATAACAAATCAAATATATATATTTTTAAACTGAAAAGAAAAAGGAATCCGTCGGTAGTCCTGATATACCGATGTGACTGTATTTTGGAAAAAGTGTACAATGGTCAACAGCAAGAGGCAAATAATTGTTTTGATTGTAGTTGAATCATGCCGTCAATGTCAGCTGTCAATTTAATAGATAATGTTGCAAGTCAAGTAAATCAGTTTGTTGTAAAAAAAAAAAAAGTATCAGACTGTGAAAATACATCATTACAAAGACTACACACCCAAAGTCATGTTAAGTGGCATCATCCTAGCTTTCTCGCTCCACAGTCTCTGCAGCGTTGACATGAGCACACTTGTAGTGATTTTTTGACATTTTGGTGAAATGTGTCGAGTTGACGGGCTTTTTGTTGTCGGTTACGTGTAGCAGTCTACTGAGTCATTTCACACAAAACTAAATAGTAACATACTATCTTTACACTTAATTAAATCGGACTTTACTATCTTCACGACAAACTACAACTTTCTCGGCTTGCAAAGTTATCTTTTAAATTGATAAACATCATATGTGTAAATGATGGCATAATTCAAACAGGATTAAAAAATTGCCACTGACTGCACATATTTTTTCTGAAGTAAGGTCCTGCAGGGCATAGCAGAAGGTGCCTCTTTATACCCTTTAAGCATATTTACATTTGTAAAATAGTTGTAAAATATATATTATATGCCATAATGCTTTTGTTAGTTGTAAAAAAGTTCCAAAGTTCATGAAAAGTTACAACTTCTAATTAAATTTGATGGAGAACAAATGAGAATGTCACACCTTTGTGAAGTTTGACAGTGCTTCCTAAACAGAGAGGAGTGCTACTACTGATTTGACGGAGCCTACCTATGTGAGTCCCTCTGGGCCAGCCTCCATCTCCTTATGACAGATGGGGATCCTGATGTGTTCCTGACTGCATCTCACTTAAGGGATGTGCTTAGGCGCATGCTGTTTGTTAAAACAACACCTGCCATCACTATCTATGTGTGAAATATTTAAGTACTTCAGTGCAAACATCATTACCATATGCAGCACTACTGGCAGTGAAATTTTGTCTTCACGGTTCCGAGTCATCACATTAAGTATAAGCATAATTAATTCGAAATAGCTGGAATTTGGTTGTGACCTTTCCAACACAACAGAAAGATTTAAAGATGATCAAACCACAGCACTGACAGAGTCCCTGAATACAATATTAAAACAGGACTCAGGATTTTATTTCAAGACCACATCTGTAGGGATATCACTACATTTCTGGTGCTTTTTTTCTGATTGATTTGTTAACATCATTAATGTGGTTTGAAAAAATATGTTTAAAACTTTTTTGCTAATTCTTGATTCTTCTTTCCACAGTCTGCCTCATTCTGCTACTCACTGGCCACAGGTATCATCTCAACCCTCGTACCATATCAATCTGTAATATTTGAGAAACTTAGTTGCCGCAATGGCCTTGCTGTGTATTTAGACTGGTCTGGGGCTTGACCCGCTATGGTCTTGGTCTCGACTCTGTCTCAACCCCTACAAAGTCTTGGTTTTGTTACACTTTGGTCTTGACCATGACTTGGTCTCAGTTTAGGTGGTCTTGACTACAGCACAACTATGAATTGACCTGAATAATTAGATCACACCTACCTCTAACATTTGAAATAAACACAATATAATATAATTATAAACACTCATTTGGACATCTAAGCTGCTATTACAACAAATCATTTATATTCTGTTACACAATGAAAACTATGACAAATTATGCGAGATTTGTTCACTGCAGCAGCACTGAAAAGTTTCTAAAGATGTAACAAAAGCTCAAGTGGCCATGGAACATTTTTTTAAACTATGAAAGGTCTATTTGTTCTATTCCCAGTGCAGTCACCAGAAATAAATGTTGCTGTTGTATGTTTCTGCAAATCACAGATATGCATCATCTCTCTGTCATGTTTCTGAACCAAAAATACATTTCATATTCCTAAATATGCGTTTTTTAACCGTGTCTCACCAATTTTTATGCTTAGGTTGAGGCACTAACAGCACATGGCTACGGTTAAGGAAATATACCAGGGCTTGGTTTAAGCCGGTCAGAAAAAGCCTGAAAAGATGTGATACAATTTTTTTTTTAAATCAGCTAAAGCACTTTTATTGCCTAAACTTGAAAAAAAACATTTATAGGAGTTGGAATGTGAATTCCAGTCCCCAGTCTGATTTTGTTTCTATATATGCATGATGCCGTATTAGGACCATATTAGGTTAAAATTTTAAAGGGGGAAGGGGTTAATACTTCTAAAAAAAATGTGTAAGATTAAAACCATAAATGTACTACAATAAAGTTGTAAATTAAGGAGAAAAATAGGAAGCCATGTTTGATATACAGTAAATATAGATAATGTCATGCAGAGCTTATTGATGTAGTTTGTCCTAATGGGTTCTGTGTAAGGCTACAACATGGGAGTTTATCATTATATATATATATTTCCAGATTTGTTAGGTTTCAACAACAAAACTTCCTTGCTTAAATTTAGTAAAAGATCATATTTTTCTGGAAGCCTCCAGTGTTAATTTGTTCCCTCATTTTGATTAATTTGTGGACACTAGATAAGGGTGGAGGAGTTGAAGTATCTCAGGCTTGTTCACAAGTGAGGGGAGGATGGAGCGGGAGATCGACAGGTGGATACAGCATCCACATCACTGCCAATACTGCACCGTACTGTCGTGGTGAAGATGATCTCAACTTACTGGTCGATCTACGTTCCTACACTCATCTATGGTCATGAGCTGTGTGTAGATCATGGATACAAGTGGTGGAAAGGGTTTCTGTCACAGGATGGCTGGGTTCTCCATTAGAAATAGGGTGAGGAGCTGGGCCTTCCAGGAGGAGGCATCTGGTTAGGATGTCTCCCTGGTGAGGTGTTTCAGGCATGTCCAACCAGGAGAAGACCCCATTGCAAACCCAGGACTCACTGGAGGTAATGTGTTTCTCAGCTGGCCTGGGAACTGGATTTTAAGATGCATTGCAAAAGAAATACATCATACATTTCTGACCGAACACGTATACTGCATGTTAAGTATTTTTTCAGTTGTTGAAATCTGAAGCATCAGAAGTATAAGTTTATATCGTCTGACTGTTTATATAATGATCATTAAGTTACAATATTCCATCGCTCTGGGTTTAAGTTTCTCACATCACTCTTGACATTTCAAACAACCATATACAAGTTCTTTCCCAAATTAGTAACAATTGTCTCAGTTACTGAATGCCTATCGCGTACCTTAAGGAAAATTTAGTCTGTTTATAAATACTGTCATACAGTAAGCCCAGAGGCAACACTGTCACACTGCGAAGGGGAATTACCTCTGCAAATGACAAAGAATTCCTATCAAAACATAATGATATTCTTTATTTTAAACACACACAAAGCTTCAAGAATGGGTTCCCTCTCCCTGATTGCCAGTCAAGGTGTCACTGTAAGCTCTGCTCTCTTATGACTCCTGACTGGGAGACACTTTGGGGAAAATCAACAAAGGAGAACTCTTCATCATCTTGGCAGGTAGGTCTCTTCACAAATTACCTTTTCCCCTCCATCCGTCACACAAGGGAGTTCACCTGCATCTGTAACACAATGCTCTACCGCTCACTTCTTTCACTTCCCATTTCTCTACAGTTCATCACGTAAAAAAGGTGGTTCATTATGTCTTGAAAGGATGTCACAAAAAATGCTGTGAATTTTAAATAATGTGCAAAAAACATTAACTGACACACACTTAAAACTGTCACTGAGGAGAAATTGAGATTGCTGGTTGGCTTTCTTACTGGAGATTTAATATATTAAATGTTAAGCATATGCCTACTGTACAAACCCAAATAAGGAGCACATAAATAAAGAAAGCAGAGATATTAAAATGTACTTTGACTCATATTTCATTGTAGACACTATAAACAAGACGTATTTCATGTTTTGTCTTGTCAGCTTCATTTCATTTCTAAATATACATCCATTCATCACATTCAGGCTGAAATACATTCAAGAAGAAGTTAGAACATGAGCAATTTACAGCTAATAATGATTTAAAGTAATGTGATTTGAAACAGGTGATGTGAACAAGTGATTGTAATCATGATTTGGTACAAAAGCAGCATCTGGAAAGAGCTAATCATTTAGCTTTTTCCTATCATCATTCATCTAGACCCGATAGAACCACATGGATCAGGATTACTGTGACAAACCTTTGTCAAGCTCTACAATACAGAGTTACATCAAATACCAGTTCAAACTTTACTGAGTCAAAAAGAAGCCTTATGTGAACTGTGTCCTGAAGCATTGTGGACTTCTCTGGACTCAGAGGCATCTGAGATGGACCATCACTCAGTAGAAACGTGGATTGTGCTCAGACCAATCAGTATCCAGGTCTTTATTGGAAGAAATGGACATTGTGTGATCTGGACCAAAGACTAAATGGACCATCCAGACTGTTACCAGCAACAAGTCCAGAAGCCAGGTTCTGTCATGGTCTGGGGTTGTGTCATGTCAAAGGTCATGGTCAGGTCTGTGATGCTCCATTAATGATAAAAAGTACATTGAGATTTTGGATCAACACATGCTGCTTCAAGATGACAACCTTTCCAGGGAGGGCCAAGACAATGCAAAATCACCCTGTGCACACATTACATCTTGATGCAGTCCCCGCTTGGAGAATGCATGAGGCATCTTGAAGCACAAAATGTGACAACAAATACCGCTTGTAAATGCAGTAAATGCTTTACTGTCCTGACTGTTTTTGGAATGTGTTGCAAGAATCAAAATCAGAATCAAAATAATCCAAAAACAATGTATTTCATGAGGTCAAATAATGTTCTGTTGTATTGTTTTCAGTGAAATACAGATCAAAGATAATTCACTAATCACTATTTTTAGTTTGATTTGGGCTTGTACTAGAGATAGAGTAGAGTTTTTCTAACATGTCTCCACACCAGTGACCTACTAAATTGTATTAAGACTGGTTTTGATAGATACTCAAAACAGCTGTTGAAGTTACCAGAGGTTACCATCCCTCAGTTTCATTTGCACTTGAAAGCAGGACCGTGTCAGGTTGCTCTGCACCTCATTCACGTACTGCATCCAATGATTAAGCCAATGTGAACACTAATAAGCAGCAAGCATCACCCGGTGGACTCGCCTAATTGGGTCAATCAAAGATGATCTACAGAGAATCGCAGCAGGGAGAGAGCGAGGGCTTTCAGTATGCCAGCAGTTTTTACAACACTCTGCACAGACCATAGCAGAGGAACAGGCGGAGGCTGGTGGACATTATGATGCGGGCCTTTGATTAAAAAGATAGCAGCTCCTGATAGCCTGCCGGTGACACTGCATATCTCTGCACTTTTCTTTGGATCTGACATCCCTTTACACAATTCCTTTTCTCTATGTGCTCCCAGAAAAGGAATGGTTTAGTTAAAATGTGAGAAAGTACTTGCATGTCCTCAACCCTTCAGTGGTGGAGTCCCATAAGACTTGTGATTCTAGAGCCTCTTGTCCAATGCTTTGCATACTGATGGACTAAGTGTGGAGGCGTGCAGCTGCCATTTGCGTAGCATGGCATACAGTGATGTATTCGTTTTTCATTAGGCTTTATCTGGCTTCTGAAAGATATAATATTGCATCAGGATTGCACTGTTACTTTTATTTTTAAAATCCCTCCTGCCATTTACAATTGACCTCTATAAAATGCATTCAAAGTTAGGGTCTGGTGTCAGTGTGTGGCGAATATAAGATTAAAAAATTTGCTCTTTGGTGATTTAAATATCTGAGCCTTATCTGTGCAAAGTCTAAATGGCAAGAGCTAATGTGTCCCTTCACAGTTTTTTAGATTAAAACTCAATTATGTTAGAGAAATGAAATAATGATGTTAACATGATCACATGTGACATAGGACAGTACTGAATCCTTCTCAAACATTTCATCTGGCATTGTTTTAGGATTTTGAATCGCATAGTGACTGCTCTTTTGACAGAAGTCCTCCTACAGTCCTCCTGTAGGCCCAGGATACCAGATAAAAGTCAATGTAAGTCCTTAGATGTGTGAAATTGATGACATGGACCAGGTGATGTTGTTAAGTAGCAAAAACCTTAGAACAAAGGAGACCAGGATTCATGCGCTTCATTTTTGTTTTCTCTCTTTATGTTTCATATTTTAGCTCTTCCCCTGATTCTTTTTTGCTAGCCCTATCCCCAACACTTTTTATAATCCTAACCTAAGTTGATTTTATTCCTAAACCTAACCAAACCATTGTCTAGATGTCTTTCAGAGCACCCTGCATGTCGAAAAATGTCTCTACAAGTGTGTCCCGTGCATTGACGCCCTGACCAAGTAAGATAAGATTTATCAGTCAGTAAGAACAGATCTGCATCCTTTTTTTCTTTTTTTTGAGTATCATTATACTAAAAGAATCATGGAGCAAATTTGAAATAAAGGGTTTTGAATTGCTGCAAGTGCCTAAAACATTGGGTGTGTCCTGGCAGGTGAGGGGTTAATCTGAATAAACTAATGAATATTCTTATTTGACCACCACATATAACATTCACGCATTATGGTTCATTTTGGAGACCATACTTTTCTAAGTTTTGCTATTTCTGGGATCATCTTAGAAGAAGTCAGTCTTAAAAGCAACTAATTTTCTTTTTGCACCCCAACACTATAAAGAACAGAGCAGAATATGAATCAAATATATAATTTTTTTATCGTTACACAATATAAATTGTTATACTGCACAGCCCTAACTAACACATGATGTGCCAGTGCCTGAGAAAGGAAAAAAAAAACATGGAGTCACTTTACTTACTCAATGACTGAATAAATGCTTCCAAGTTGAATGAGTAAAACATATATTGCCATATAATTGAATAAATGTCTTGATATTGCTACAGTATGTGTGGTTAGGTCTGCATACCCATATAGTGACTTCCACATCCTTCCACAAATTCTCAACAAGGCTGTGGTCTGGACTCTTACTTTTCCATCTTAGGACACTGATAATATTGTCTCCTGCAGACTGCAGTGGGTTTTCCTCTTGGATTACTTTGTATGCTGTTGCATTTATGCATGTTACCCTTTACCATCACAACCTTTTCAGGGCCTGCTACAGAGAAGCATCCATCAGCAGCATCCACCACAGCATGATACTCCTGCTACTATGCTGCTATGCATGTTACATTGACACATATTTTACAATGTTCAATTTAATGGACACTAGCACATTTAGCTACTACGATGTACAATCTAAAAACAGATGGGAAACCATCTGAACATGAGGAAACACAAACCTTCTGAGAACAAAAAATGGGCCCTGTGAAATGAACACTGACAATAGACAAGCTAGGGAAGTACATCTAGCTCGGGCCAAGTTTAGAAACATTGTGCAACTGAAGCACTGGTGTCATCAGTAAAAAAAATGACAACACAGATGGTCCTGTTGTCCACAGGGGAAACATCATACAGACTGTACTGGTTTAAATATAGCATAACACTACAGTGATTATATTGGAAAAGTAGGAAGCGATTAATTACTCCAGCACTATATGAGCAAAACATACTTTTCACTTCGTACCGTAAAATGCAGCATATTATATGACATTTATGGAGCATTTTAAGAAAAGTGATCCAATTATTGATTTTATTCCCTATTGACAGACCACCCAAAAGAAACACACTATTAAAACACATGTTTTATGTAAAAAAAACGTATCACTCATTATCAGACGTTAAACACTGTGTAGTGTGATGGTATAAACTAAAAGGTTACAGCTAAACATTGTCACATTCATTGAAGAGAATTTCTCTTAACATGTTTTGAATTCTACCTTCAAACTGAACACTCTTGTCTCACCTTCTCCCCTCACCTGTACACGTTGTATATAATTTCATCTCATTTTTAAATAATGTTCAATGGATGCTTGAAA
Organism: Coranthus polyacanthus; assembly: GCA_037367275.1. Classification (NCBI taxonomy): domain Eukaryota; kingdom Metazoa; phylum Chordata; class Actinopteri; order Kurtiformes; family Apogonidae; genus Coranthus; species Coranthus polyacanthus. The sequence continues at coordinate 24,738,516 of JAPQRN010000019.1, forward strand.
GAAACATCTTTCACAAAGCACAAGGACGTCGCTAAAAAGCCATTCTATCCATTATATGAATTGAACTCAACAGATGCATTCAGTGTTTGTGCTGTAAGAGTAGTTGTTAAATTACAGAGATGGATTTTCAGATGCTTAACTCTCATAATCACACACTGAAGTGTTTTGAATGCACTGACAAGGACAGTTTTCAAACTTCTCAACTACATTACCATGTGACAAAACGCAACTTTAAAAGTCGACATGATCAGTCAAAATATAGAATGTATGATAGTCTGGATAGTCTATGTATCACAGTTATATTCAAAGATATTTGAATATATATATATGTATATAATATATATTCCGAGCCACTTACAATAAATAAATCGACTGCTGCATGCAATGGAATCTGTAAGGGTAATTATACAATTGGATACGATCTCAATCATATAAGTCATTAAAATCTTTTTTAAAAAAAGGGTCTAATTAATGTTTGAACAGTATTGTTTCTTCACAAAAAATATATTAAAGTTATGTTAATTTCCAAGGAACAGCATCCAAAAGCTGTCATACCAAAAAAAAAAAAAAAAATCCTAGCTTTTTTGTATCTCATTAGTAACACTACCTAGTGCAGTGGTGTTACCCACCTCTCAAAGATAATGGTCCCATTAGGATAATTCACTCATTTTTATACAAGATACATGTTCAAACTCTGTATGTAGTGCACACTGCAAAAACTACACACTAAATATATTTTTTTTTATGTAACATTTAATAAAAAATAAAATCATTTTACATTTTTCAACACTTTCTATGTAGAGGACCATGTTGCGAAATAGAGATGAATAGAGAAATGAGATTCTGTTCAGGGTCAAATTAAATCAAATCAAGCCACATGAGTCACAAGGTTTTCTATTGAAAATAAAAAGTATTTGTTCAATGTTTAGAATGTTTAGAACCTGAACATTTACAACCAAGACCCATTTTTGGACTATGAGTACGTGGATAAAATAAACATTTGAATGAACAGATGCATGTTTTAAATTGTCAGTGTGTGGATTTTCCACTTCAGTACTGCATGATATAAACTGTCTGACTGATCTGCAACTCTACGTTATCTATTAGTAATAATGGAGACTTGGCATTGAATAGTGCCTTCTGTCTGTGCTGTATCTTTATACACAAAAGCATTTCAATTTGTATTGTACTGTGTAACGCTGTATTTATATCGTGGATGTGGGTGATAAACACGATTTTCGAAGCCCATTTGGAGCTCGAGCACACAAGCATTCTGAGTGATTGAACTGTCTCGACATCTGACTGCCACCATCAGCCACAAGGTCTTTAAATTTTTAACCAAACCTTTGTACTCAAAATCAGTAAAAAATTAATAACTACCCAACATGAGAAAGTTACTCTATTTTTCACCCCCCTTTGGCTGTGGCCATTAATAGCGCAGTGGCTGTTGTCTGGACAGCGTGTAATTCCTTTTGACTTTCCTTTCCATTTGCCTGGAGGAGAATGGACAATTTAAAAACATTTCTGCACACGGGAGCATGGCTAACAGGTAATCTGTCTAATTATGGCAAGGGAGGGGTTTCCCTGTAAAATATTCAAGAGCTTCCGTAACCTTTGTTTCACCCTCCCACTATACAAGGCTCGGAAACAGACACTCTGCCTGGTAACGCCAGCTGAAAAGTCTGATGAGCACAACCTCTAAGCTGAGTAAAGAAAAGACTGGGATCTGCAGAAAAGTCTTCTCACTACTGCAGTTATAAAGGCAAAATGAAAAGTGAGCTTAGTTTCAATTTGGGATGTTTAACTGATTAACTGATGATGATTTAGTCTATCCAATAAACTACAGTCTAATAAGGAAATTGATAATATACTCTTATTGTAATGCCTATGATCCATCTTTATGCAGGGTGTAAAGTAAAGTAGCTTATCTTCAGGGTTGTTGGAATAATACCTTTTACAAAAAGCTGAAATGTTTTTGTGTGCAATATTAGTAATTTAACCTGACCCGAAATGTCATTTTCCTGATTGTGATGTTGATATTTCACAAAAAAAAATAAAATAAAATAAATAAATCATTGCCTAAATGATGTGATTCCATGTTTTTTTTCAGGCACTGCCAACAGAATGTGCTAGTTAGGGCTGTGCGATATAATGATTTACTGTATATCTTATGACATTAAATACACATATGAAGCAACTACTGATGCAATATGACACCTCTATCACGATGCGGTATGATTCGACGCAATTCGATTCAACATAATGCAATTCAATGTGATGCAGAAAGAATATGATGCTGTACTTTTCAATATATAGTTGGAAACTAGGATTCTAATCCCTTCTCTGGACTCAGGCTATGGATTAATTTCCCCCATGACATTAGGTTTTGTCCACTCATATGTGTTTTCAGACAGGTAGTGGGTTAAATATGTGATTGACCGCTGTAATTACAATCATTGTTCAGATTCAGTCAGATGTGACACTTTTGCTGTACTCCACACAGAAGCTTGGAAAAGTGGCTTCACTTGTTCATAGTGCCATGAAACCACATCAGGTTAATCTATCTTTATATGTACTCTTTTGATTTGGACTGAGAGAAAAAACTGCAGAAGAATGGTGTATTTTTTCAAATTATTCTGGTGTATTTTTAATTCCTACAGTTGTAAGTAAAATAACTTATTTTTGCTTCACATATTTGTATGTATCTCAGTATCTTATTCATAGGGTTTCTGACTGACTTCTAAAAAACATTTGACCCTTTCACAAAATTTTTCCACAAAAAAAATCTCTGCTGACAAAAGATAAAATGATACCAGGCCCGGACCTGGCCTTAAGCCTTGTGTTGTCTTGACTTTTGACATCCTCTGGTCGACCTCGGGTCATAAATGGGTCGTACTGAGGTGTTAG
>JAPQRN010000019.1:24754594-24764594 GCA_037367275.1 Coranthus polyacanthus
GGGTGTGGGTTCTGGACTGGTCTGATGCAGTCCACACTTGTCCCCAATAGAGAATGTGTGGAGCATCTTGAAACACAAAATGCCACAATGGAGACCACCATTACAAAGTGGTGAATGGCCCTACTTTTTCTTGAATGTGTTGAAAGAATCAAAATTGTGTGTTTATTTTACAAAAAACTAGAGGTCAAATAAGGTTCTGTTGTATTGTTTTCAGAGTAATACAAGTCAAAGAAAATGTACTAATCACTGTTTTTTTTTTTTTTGTATATAACATAGTGTCCCAATGTTTGGGGTTGTACAACTACTATGAAAACTAGGTAGCTTTACCTACTCTTTTTTTCTTTAAAATTGCTGAAATACCTTTCCAGCTGTAATTGTGAAGTTGCACTTCATCAAATGCTGTTATTGTTCCATGCCTTCAACAACTTTTCACTTTCCCTGTATCAACAGCACTACACGATTGAAAGGATACACAAAGTCATCACATTTGCCTAACACCGTGAAGTGTATTATTTTCATCAACAGACATTTGTCCATGAATATATTGTTAGCAGAGTGCCATTGGGAGCTATAACCTCCAGCTCAAAGGCCATATTTTCTGATTTTAATTGGACGTCTTCACAGTAACATTGAGAGAGGTCTCTGCTGCGACACAAAAGGGAAACAAAGAATACCGACGCCCTTTCATTATTCTCAAAAAACACCACAGTGGCTCTTCTGTAACATGAGAAGTTTTGTAAACCTAGCAAACGCCATCAAAGTACATATTGACTGAACCCAAATTGAAAGGTAAGTAATTAAGCGATTATTTTTTACTCTTTGTTTGCTCACTTGAATTGTGTGCCTGCCTGTCTGTCTGTTTGTCATTTCATTTTGTTGTTTAAGCAATTTCAAATGTATGAGACAGCAACCAAAAACATCATCTCAGTAGGGTGGCACTGAAGCAGTCATAATCAAAATCACATCTCAGCGTCTTTGATATGAAAGCTGACCCCCCTGTGAACAAGGAAATCAATCTCTTTGACTGGCACCAAGCTTTTCTTTTGTTTTGTTTTTTTTTCATTGCGTTTGTATAAAAACACAACATTATTTTCACCAGAACCTTGTTTCTTTTCAATATATTTTTTTTGTGCTTGATTTAATTTCATAACAGTTTAAATGTATGCATAGCTGTGAAAAAGCGTGTGTGTGTAAATTGCTGTCTTTGTGGCCTTTCATGTGCTTGAGAGGAAGAATGAAGCTGTGTGTAAATCGACAGTATGTAGGAGAATGAAAGGCTGCACGTTAAAAGACGGTGGTTTGATGGTGAAAGAGACTTAGTTGCAGTACTACTACCTGTACTAGTGTCTTCAAGAAAATTCAGATCTTGTCACCTTAAATTGCAGACGCTAACAATGCTCATTTTTCACTCAAAAAAGCTGTAATAACACAGCATTGTACATTCACAGTAGAATCTTAACTGCAATGCAACCTAATGATTAACCTAATATTATTAGAGTGCAAGTATTTACAGTCGTTCACTATGAATTTTACTGTAAACAGGGGATGGCATCATGGGAAGGTGAAAGAATTTTAAAACTGACTGACGTAGAAATATTCGACACATTCTGTCAAACTTCAGAGTTCTTCTGTTTGTTCTATCAGTTTAAAGGGCTTCTGGATTGCACTCTATGACCCTTTCCACATTCATACATTTTTGTTTTAAAATGTGTAACTTTTTTCTGCATTTACACCTTGCGTCCACACCACTCCACCATTTTAAGCACCCAAAAATGAGAGACCTTTGGAAACGCTGCTGACAGCGTTGGAAACTTCAGGGCTGCATTCTAGTGCAGATGGAAATAAACGTAGATGTTTAGAAATGATGACACAGACACTCACATTAAAGGTTCAGAGATTAAATCTAAAACTTTGTAAAAACACTTATGTAGACGGAGATCGCTGTTTTAAAATGAAAACAAATTAGTGTGAATGTAGCCTTAGAAAGGGTTCTGGGTGAAGACACCAAAGAGAATTGAAGCAAAGAGGCAAAAATGAGGTTCTTCTTATCAATATAATTTTGGAGCCAGAAGGTAGAACCCTTCTGGCAACAAGGAACCAAAGATTGTTCTCCTATGGGAATATGCTGAAGAACCCTGTATAGTTCTAGTCAGCACCTTTATTTCTAAAAGTGTACTGTAAATGTACAGTAATTTACTGGAAAAGCTGTGACCAGTATTGTGTTGCAAAATTAAAAGAATACTGTAAAGAACTGCACATCTATTATTATTCTGAAATACAGTAGGTTGTGAATAAACACTCGGTTAATTAACCTCTAATCTATGACTTTGAGTAAGTTTTTTTTAATGGAAAAAAAGTCCAAATCCACACAACACTGGAAATTAGACCCAACCCCTGACACTGATCCTCTGCTGACAAATATAATCGTATCAGGTTCATTTGGTGGAGGTGTTGTCCATGCTAAGTTATGCACTTAATGGATATGGTATAGAATTTCAGGTTCCTGTTGTTGCGGAGGTTGGAGGCCTTTAAAAGCCACCATGAGCTAGTTATTCAGCACCGATCCCCTTCCTGGCTGTAATGAATCTTACCATGGGGTTTCGCTGAAAAGTAACCCAAAGTGTGACAGCTTCACACGGAATAAGGACATGGGAGTGAAATAAAACTATTTGATCTGTGAGTACTCCTATCAATTATACAAATGAGTTGCAAAATGAGAAGCAGTGTCTACAGTGTCTGTTGTTCAGAAAAACTTGCGAAATTACTTAATTACTTAGATTTTCAGCACAAAAAAAATTATCTGACAGAGAAAATGCAGTACAATAAGATTCTTGATTTACTATAGCTTCTATTCAAGAGCAGAACAAATCAATATTGACTCTGCAGAGTCACAGTACATCTTATTTTCTCTGAGCTGTCAGAAAGATAAAATATATTAAAATTTGAATTACATTGATATCATAAAACACGGGGCATTGCAATAATTATATAGGAATCCATTTGGATGTTGCTTGGTATAGTGAAAAAGAATCAAATATAATGTGCAGTAAAAAAATTTTATTCCATCAAAAATATCTTTCCACATTATGAGTTGAACTGTAGCATGAGATAATCCATAAAAAACACATGAAATGTTAATAGATTTTAATGATTGATGCAGAGATAATTAGAATGTCAGAAATGAAGAAGTGCAGAGGGACAGAGGTGTTTTTTGGGTTGTAAGAGTTAGAGCTGCTGGTGCAGATTCAATCAAATTACAGTCACGGCAAACTAGATGCAATAATGACTTCACTTGATAACCCAAAATGATGAAAACCTAAAAACTCCAACTGCAACTGGAGTCTGTCTTTCTTTCTTTTTTTTCATTCTTTACCCTGAGGTGATTACATAAAAATGAATGATGAATGGATGGATAATATGAGGTACGGTATCTCACTGTGTTGTAAAAGTCACATGCAACTTCCAGTCAGACAAATTCACTTGTAGGGAGATAATTTCACTGTCAATAAAAAAAAAATTAAAAAAAAATTACAATGTAAAAACTTCTAAACATTCAGAGGCACTTCAAACTCTGGGGGTGTATCTGATAAGAAAACATACTGTCAGAGAAATAATTTCCATTGGTGAATATGTTAATTTATATGTAAAGTATATACAAAAGTATAGAATAGTTGGTCACTGGTTGGGACTGAAGGCGATAGAAAAACCTTCAATTGCCAAGGGTAAAACTGATATCAACTCTCAGTATTTAAATTAGCTTTACTCCCTTGTCATTTGAACATGGTAAATAGGTCAGTGGAAACTAAATTGATTGAATGTATCCCCTGGGTTGTTAGACAAAAGCTTTACATGTACTGCAGTTTTGTTTGGTGCATACTGCTCTGCACGCAATCTATGTGAAGAAAGACTACTTTTCTTTAATTTGGCCACAATGTCATGAATATTCAAACTGAAAACCTTATGATTTGAGAAAGCTTTTAGAAGAGAGACCTAAAGAAGTTCCTTATAAAAGTGAGAGGCTCCAAGAGCAACATGCACATTCATGAAGCAATATACCTAATACTAAGTTACTGTCGATCACAGAGCCAAATGCCTCCTTGAACAAATTGCTATTCTTGTCACGTCACGCTTCTTGTACAGTACAATAACATTGCAGTGCGGAGCGGCAGGCAGCGCAGGGGTGTCCTACTTTAATAAATGAACCAAAGCTCATATGCAAAGAAATCACTTTTACTTCAGAGCATCAGAACTTAATGTTTTTATGTAACCACACATTGTTGTAGCACATTAAGGTAAATTTGGGACACATTGAACCTATTCTCCTTAGCCTTGTGTAAAAGATATTTGTAATATAAAGGCTAATGTGTTTTTTGCATACTAATGGGTAGCTAACATTGTCTTCAGCTTGTGTTATCACATCTATTCTACCACAAAAATGAAGAAAAGTAGAAATTATAGCAGCTCAGTGTTGATTTCGAAAGGGACTGACAGAAATGTTGCTACTCTTATGTATTTAGAGTAATCTTAATACATAAGAGTAGCAACAGCTAAAGCCATCTAAAGAGACTTTGCATGAATCTGTTGTGCAGAGGTTCCTGAACTTTTTCAGTTTGAGAGTCCAAAGAGATGTAAATGCAAAAACTCAATTCATGATGAACTGGCATGACATGTACATGTTTTACTGACTCTTCCACCGTCAAAACACTGCACAGCATCTATGATGAACTGACCAGTGAAGCAGAAGTAGGAGTAACACAGTGTACAAATATTCAATTCAAAATGCTACTTTCAGCAAAACGTACTTCAAAGTATTACAAGTAAAAGTAGGGCCTACTCCTTCTTTTCCAAGTGTTTTATTATTATAGAATGTTACAGTATATTATTTTTTTATTACTAACAAATATATGTAAGAGCACTTTTTAATATTGTAGTTCATTAATGTGGAGTCATTTTTAGATCATTTGTGAAGTACTGTTGTAGATTAGTAGTATAGTACTGCATTAACTCATAGTATCACAGTTGTTTTGGGTTTTTTTTATTTAAGTATCATCATAAGTATAAAGCAGCATAAAATGGAAATACTTTGTTAAAGTATAAGTATGTCAAATTTGTAGTTAAAGGTGCAAAGGTCCAAAGATTGTGGGGGGTTTAAGAGGATCTAATGACAGAAATGGAATATAACATTCATAATAACAAGAATGTTTTCTAAAGTCTATAATCATTTGAAAATAAATATGTTGTGTTTTATCATTACCTTAGAACCATGCTGTGCCATGTTTCTACAGTAGCTCAGAGCAGACTTCCTCTTTTTAAAGCAGGTTGGCTTTAAGGTGCATTATGGTCGCCTACTATGTTTGAGTGTGGACTAGAGTTAATAATCCTTTTACCAAAAAGCCTCTGACGGACAAAACAAACATGGGCTCTAACAGGCCACTGTAGATAAGGGTGTGGGGGTAAGGGGGTGTCCAGCTGGTTGCAATCTGCAATATCAACACTAGATGTCACTAAATACCACACACTGAACCTTTAAGTCCTTGTGTAAGTATTCATTTCACCACTGAAATTAGGAACATTCAGTCATATATGATACCATTTGTATGTACTTTAATGTAATAAAGATTCCGCTATCCATTTTGGGTCCCCACCCTAAGTTTGGGAAAGGCAGCTGTAATATAGAACAGGAGACGGTCTGGTGGAAACAGGTGACAGGTTTAAGGGTCAGTTTGGGAGTGATTTGCTGTACTGGCTGCCTTTAAGCTCCCTATGTTCATCTCTTATTCATCTATACATTAAAGCATCAATATCTGGTACTAAATCAGATACTATGATCAGTACTGGTTGGTGAGCAGTATTTTCACAACTCCATTATTCAACCCTGCTGTGCTGCAATCTTCGACTATCCAGAGGGCAACCATTTGGGAATTGCAGCAACAGAACTAAAGCTGTAAAATTACGAGCCATATATTTGCTTAGATCTATCTCTTGATTCAAAGCTGAATTGCTTTGTGGGAGAGTTTTCTACTAACAATAACAATTAGTTTTTACAGTTGAGCTATTCAGAGATTTGTTGTTATGTTTCCTTGACTGTTTTAAAGGCTTCACTCAATGCTATGGCTCCATTGTTGAGACATTTCGTTGAGGGACTTTATTGCCCTCTGAGCAAACAATCGTTTAAATTCAATTAACACTATCAAACTACACCATCTTTTTAAAGCTTTGTTTTTCGTACAGTCTTGACCTAATGCAATGACTATATCCACTGACTACTGCACACACAGAAGGTAGAGCTGGCAGTATATACAGTGTGAATAAAATTGAATCATTAACACAAAGCTCAACATAATGAGGAATAAACAATAATGGGGTGAAACCACTGTGCTTCTGCCCATCAGAGAATTGCATAATTAGCAATTAGTTGGTCATTGCATAATGGTCGGTGCATCTCAAATGTGGCTCAAGTGTCTATACTCACTTACCTATCCTCAGGCACTGCAAATAAAATATCCCACTGGATTCAAGAATGATTAATATCTGATGCAAGAAGGGCTGCAATGGCAGATTAGGCATGATTATGTGTAGGCTCATTTATTTTCAACATGTCATTATCTTTTACAACATTGACTAAGCAAATGGCCAGTGTGTGTTTATGACTGTGAACGTATGCTGTGTTTCCCTGATCATTAATAGTTGCTGATGAAGAGAAATGAAAGATACAAAGAAAATTGCTTTATAAACAGGTGTATTAAACTTTACACATTTTGCTGTAGAAAATGAAGTTAGTAAATTGAATTGCTCCATTTAATATTGGATAATTTGGGAAGCTTTTCTTTGCAGTAAATAGAACATTTGCATAACATTAAAACAAAGATGTCCTGCTTTAAAAAGAAGGTAGTTAGTAGTACTGGGCAAGATAAGCTTTTGAAAATTCTTTTCTAAACTTGTTTTACTAGTATGGATCAGTTTTCTTAAAATGTACATGTTGTACTTATGTTGGTTTCATGTGATTTGAAATGACATTTGCACCATTTTTTAACCAAAAGTAAGACTGAATGCATCAGAAAATGTCAGATAGTGTAAGCGCAAAAGAATGATTAATATTCACCACCATATTGACTTGACTTTATTGACTGTTAAATAGTTCTAAAGTAATATTATGTCAAAGACACATGCTTTATTGAGAATTTCACCTTTTTAAACAGGTTTTAAATATTTGGTATGTTTTTACAGTTACACCACGCTGATACACGCTGTGGATTCCCCAGATGTTCAGATATATTTATTCACATTTAGATTAACTTTATTTATCCCTAGACCATGATCACTTGAAAACAAAGAAAGAAAGAAAATGAAAATGAAAAAATAAAATGAAGGCGAATTATTTACAGAATAGTAAAAAATAGCACTAAAAGGTGTACACAACTGTACACACACATATTCAACACACAACTTCAGCACTTGCTGTCAATTCAAAAATGTTAATTTAATAATTTAATTTAATTTAAAAATCCTGGTTAAATAATCACTGCAGCCACTTCATAAAAATGCATTTTAAATCTAAAAAGAAAAAAAAAGCGTGTTCTCCAGACTTTGAGTCCAGGCTTCACCTTGGATGCTGTGCTCACATATAATCCTCCTTGCTCGCCCCTGATCCGACAATATCATTATCAAACATCTTGTAACTCGTCCTCATTAATTCTCGTGTTTTTGCGCTATCTTCAAAAAGTTAATTACAAAAACAAAAATGTTCAACAGCTTTTCCCCCTGTATTAGGTGTCTTGTCTTGATGAGCCTGTTGAGCAGAAGTGAATAATTGATAACTGTTTTCCGATGGCTTGATTATCACAAACCAAGCCAAACAGAGTGGAATAGAGTCATAAAATATTCACTCAAGTGTTGGCCTGAAAATTACTCATTTCAAAGTCACTTCTACACAAATGCAGGTGTCCTCATCCTGACGGCTACTTGACCACGAATGAATTCTAAGATAAAGGACAAGAAATAATAGCAACACTGAAGAAATGTGTCATGCATTTTTTTAATTTTTTTTTTTTTTAACTACATGCATGACAGGTGGAGGATGTTGACCAGATACAATCAAGGCATTCAGGGCCTCTTAAACTACAGCAAGCACCAGCAGCCAAGACGCCTTGTGGTCAAGGTTGAAAACAAGTTATCTTCAGCAGGCGTAAACCTTCACTCTGTCCTTGACATTTCTCCTAGTAGGTACTGCAACATATTCTTTCACTGATTCTATTTTGTAAACATCTCGACATATGGATGAGCATCTTACAGTTCAAAACCAGCGTAAGCTACATAATAATAAAAAATATATATCAGCACAGCTCGCAAACTGTTTCAGACTGATGTGATGTGTGTGTGTGTGTGTGTGTGTGTGTGTGTGTGTGTGTGTGTGTGGAGGTGGGCAGTATTTGTAAAATGAGGTATACTGATATTTCTTGCCTTTATCCATAAATGGAGGAAGAAGAAAGATTTAAAAAAGCAGAGATTTAAACGGCCAGATATACTTTCTCATCTTCTCCTACATAACCCAATTATTGATGGTGCAACTAGGTTTGAAGATAATAACTGAGTTAGATCTCAGCCTTTTACATCATGATGACTTGGTGCCATCTACTGTTAATAAAGAGATCATATTGCTTGGGGTTGTTAAGCAGAGGCTCCAATCATCATGTCACACACCCCCGGGCACAAACTGGTTTCTTTAATAATTAAGACATACAGGCCATATACAGAATGGTTCAAATGGAAAAATGAACCACTGAAAGTAACCATGACTTGACTAAAAGCTTTAACCTTTACATACTGTTCCTACCTTCAATGTACAGTCCAGATCAACTTTGAGTCAATCCAAGAATCCAATCACAAGCATCTATACAAACCACACATTGATTTAAAATGTGTAAACTGTGTCAACTCTGACATTAATGAATAGGTTAATCCTTCATGTTTCAGAGAGCAGGGAGAGTGTGTTTTTTGGGTTTTACACAACTCGTTTATGGAGAAAAGGTATCTACTATCACACAATATCACGTCTTATTTTTAACAGCCATGACAACTGAGAACCGGAGTTTGGTCAAACGTGCATGGCAACAGCTACAGTGTACCAAACATACCACATACAGTATTTTCCTTTTTAGTCATTTAGGATGTTTTTACTGCTGTCAAATATCATATTTGACCTGAAGTATGTAAGGGTTGAAGTAGGGTCATTAACATGTGTCCAAGGGCCAGACTTTTTCTAAGGAGACACTTCAAATATAAAACATACATAGATCTCTCAGCTTAATTAGTTTGTAATTTGTAACCAAAATTAACTTTTTGACTCACCAACCAAGAGGGCTGGTAGATTAAAAAACAAACTCTATACAGAGTGAGTGTGACATTAGAATTTAATTGACTACATGTTGAATTAAAACAACTTGAAAATGATCACAGAGCTACTTGGTTAAATGTTGTACAAGAATATGTACAAGTTTGTTGAAAACAACTGTTAACTGTTGCTGCAGTGAAAGAATAAGAAAGGAACAACAGATGTTGGCCAGTGTATTTAAAGAAGGGAAAATAAGAAAAAAATACAACTTTTCAGTTTTAAACAACCTTCACGGCTATTTGAGTATAGATTTATGAGTTTACGAAGTGCACTTGGATGCACCATGAAGTTGATGTACAGTGTAGACTACCTCATAAATTGTGGCTGGAGAGCAGGGCAAGTGTCAAGCATAACAGGGACAGTATTTTGTATTACATATATATGTGTGTAGGTTATATGTCATTAATTGAAAACATGCATCAGCCCAGGTTAAGCACCTGGATCCTACTTGGTCGTGACCCCCTTGGCATCACTTTCAGTGCCTGGGGTTCCCCTGTGGTGTCGTTTTTTAAATGCTCAGAGTACCATGTAAGAGGTGGTGGTTAAACATCAAAGTTTGTGGACCAGGGTTTGTGTCCCATTTCATTTCATGCTGTGTTTATGCCTAAA
>JAPQRN010000019.1:24852138-24867161 GCA_037367275.1 Coranthus polyacanthus
ACACACACACACACACACACACACACACACACACACACACAAACACACACACACACACACACACACACACACACACAAACACAAACACACACACACAAACACACACACACACAAATACATACACGTTCACAGAGGAAGCTGAATGCCCAGAGGCAGTGGCCTCCTATAGAAGATCATATTCTTATGGATTTTATGAAGCTTTTTTAATTAAAATAATGATAATAAACAACATAAATGTGAAATAAACAACATAATGTGAAAAATAATAATGATAGAGATTATTTTAATAAGCAAGCTCAACTGTAAAAAAAATGAAGATCTTTTCAGCCCTGCTCTCCCACTCTACTTTGTTTTCCAAATCTGCATTACAATCTGAAATCCTGAAGAACTGCCTGACCTCTGACCTCTGACCTCTCTCCCCTCTTGGCATTCGAGTTTTGAAATGTGTATTAGTGTTAAGTTTAGTTCAGTTTAGTTTAGGTTAGTTTCCAAGTGTGTCTAGTGGTGAATTTGCAGATTGCATCCAACTGAATGTCCTCCTACCCTCAGCTACGGCGGCCGCAAAAAATGTGGAAGTCCCTTGTTAGAATCAGTGTTTATTTTGTTTGTTCTGGTCTTTTTTAAGAGGATATTAACCCTGGTCCACACACAAACATAGTAGGTGAGAGTAATGCAACTTAACACTGGATGACACCTGCAATAAAAAGGATAAAAGGAGAAGAAGTCCTTTCTGAGCTCTGAAGAAATGTGGTGGACTCTGTTAAAGGATGCCTTGCTTCCTCTGTAGGTATAAATGACTCATTCTAAGATAACAAAAACACAAAGATTCCTATTTTTGTGTGATTATGAACTAATGAAACTGAATATTAAATTCCATTCCTGCAATCAGATCCTCCTAAATCCCTTTAAACCGTACACACTGGACCTTGGACCTGGACTGAGTAGTTGTAGTTGTATATGACTTTCGAAGAATTGACAAGTTTCTTTTAGTTTTTTTTTAGTTTTTTGTAGTTTTTATGTAGTTTTAGTTTCTGAGTATTATAAGGAAAGTCTTGATTTATAAAAGCTGTAAAACGTAGGATGAAAGAATGCATGACCTCAAGTATGATTTCCAAAACTATGATTTATTAAAGGTCTCATATTGTTCAAAGTAATTTTATTCTTGTTCACCATGAACCATTAACATTGCTCATCCCACTGAAGGGCTTCGTAACATCTGGAGCAAAATCAGCACAGATACTATGAAGTGTGTAACATTTAGGGGGATTTAGGAGGATCTAATTACACTAATGTGTAATCACAATGAACCATTTCTATCTATGTTTCTACAGTAGCACAGAACGGACTTCCATTCTTCTTTTTTTCCATTTGATAACAGGTGACATCCAATGTTAAGGTACATTATTGTCTCTTACTATGTCTGAATGTGGACCAGAGTTAATGATCCCTCACCTTAAAAGCCCAGAACGGACAAAACAAATACTGGCTCTAACGAGAGACATGATTTTTGTGGCCACGGTAGTGGAGGGTGAGAAAGGTATTCACTTGGTAGCGATCTGCAACTTGACGTCACTAAATATCACACATCGAACCTTTAAATAGTTTAAAACAAAGCTAATTTGACCTCTGTTTCATAGGTATTTCATTCGTAGGTTTTGAAAAGTGTCATTTATTTCGATTTCAGTTAACATTGTATTCACTGCTTTTGCTTTTAGTCTTAAACTATAATGACCCTATTTGATGGAAAGGTTTGTAAGAACTGAGTTGTTCACATGGCTGCTGTCCTCACGTGTGCACATTTACATGTGAAAGGAAGCAAAAACATGGGTGTACTCATACTCCCAGTGTGAGAGGAAGTGCGAGAGGCGTACTTTGATGTTGTGCAGTGCCCACTATCTTCCTGAGGCTAACACTCCTTTCCCCCCTGAGCCTGCGCTGCTCAGGGACCTGTGACTTCGACCTGACCTTGACTGTTCTATATGTTTACTGTGGCGCTCTATCCAAGTGTTGCTCTTGCTGTCACTTTGACAGTGTGGGGATAAAGCTGTCACTGACACATCCTCTCAGGAAGGGCGCTCAGGTTGGAGCTCGCCGCAAAACGCTCTTCCCCGTTTCTTTATCAATGATAAAACTAATCCTTTGACCCCTGCACATGGCCTCTTGGCCCCCTGAGCCGCCCATCACTGTGAGAAAAGTACAAACAGGGAGGGAGAGTGAATGAAAATATGGAGGGGGAGATCAGGAGAGAAATGGTGTAGGAAATGGAGTAAAAAGAAAAAGTGGAGATTGAGAAAGAATGAAGAAAAAGAGAAGGCGATGAGATTTAGTGCACAGAAAGCAGGAGGAAAGAGAGGAGTGGGCAACGTGAGTGACCTCGACAATCTAATCTGTTTAAAGATAAGTGTGTTGTGGTCCATGTGTGGGAAAACAAGGCTTTTTGGGATGTGTGTGTGACCCAGGGTTAAGTGTCTTACACATGGACCGAGGGTGAACACGCAACACGCGTGATGGAGTGAAGTACGACAGGGGACAGAGGCTGAGGTTTACCGAGGGGTCCCATAGTTCACAACAGTGTGACAGAGATAGAGCTGTCTCCAAGAGGAAGTCAAACCTTTCCTTTAGAAAATAAACTGTCATAATATCTCACTTTATCATCAGAGTAGTTGGAGAATTCACTTATGTCAGCGCGACATACAGGACAAAAGGAAGTTCAACATTATGAAGAAGGTGAAGTGTTCACAGAGAGGCCTGTGTCACGTGTCACTACTTCACTTTAAAACATTAAAAATGATACCTAGCAGACTTGTAATTAGCATCCTGTTTGTTAAAAAAAAGTGATTGACGAAAAAGTTTTATCATCTTTACAGCAATGAATGTTATTATGTCTAAAATAAAATCTTCTTTTCATTATATTATTAACAAATTGTTTGCAATAAACTGGATTAAATGTGCACATTAGCACTGTGGGGCAAAGAATCTTATCTTTTATTTTATGTACCACAGAGTAACTAGTATCTATAACCTGTAAATCTTCACAACACGGCTCCTAATATTCACAAAACACTAGTGGATGGATACAAATTCACATTTTCTTCGGCAGATTTTTTGAACTTTCCGTTCAAATTTGTGACACATTTGGACGTAAACCTGACTTTAATTTACTTGAACTCCCATGTTCCCTTCAAAATCTAAATGTGGGACAAAGGACCAAAATGCTGTTCGGTCCTGAGCAAAGCGGGACACCTGGTTAGACTAGTCTTATAGAGTTGTTCAAATGAGCTCAACCTTAAACACGTGCAGCAGTAAAATACAACATACACATGAACGCAGTAAAATGAAACCAAAAACATCACATATAACAGTAAAACACTGACAGGGAGCATTTTACTGCACAATGTCTGACATTGACTGACTTCTACAGAACTTTTACTTGCAGTGGAGTATTACCAGTGCGGTATTAGAGCTTGTACTTCAGTAAAGGATGTGAATGCTGGTGATTGTTAAAGCTGTGATTAATGTTGGCAAGTTAAAACCCTGATCTTCTTGTTGTCTTGGTGCCAGGTAGGTGATAGGGCGTCAATACTTCCATACTTTCACTTCAGTAAGGTTTTCAGTACATACCTTTGACTTATAGTGGAGTATTTTCATAGTGTTATAATTTTCCTTAGGATCTGAAAACTTCTCCCATAACGACATTAGCATAAAAAGCCTCCACACACAGTCTTCAAAACTTCAGAGCACAAATTAATTAATAGTGGTTTTCTTGTGCTCGTAAAACAACATTCCAGCTTATCGAATGCACTTGAGGGTTTCCCCAAAGACTTGCATAACTATTTTTCTGCATGTGTTTTGCTGAGTTTTTATCAGCTCTTCCTGGTGTGGTAATAAATCACCCAATCTTAAGCCTGGAGGAGAGTGAATTTGGAAGGAAAATGGGAAAGCCAGAAAGTTTGTTTTAATATTGAACATGTGCTCGCATGACTGGTTGAGCCTAACTCTGAACCTCAGGAAACGTGAAACACTCATGGTCTGAAAGGCTGATGGACGTACAGTATGTACTCTGTGATGCATAAATCCCCGGTAATGCACATCAAGCTGCTTTATATACGGCAACACACTGTAACCTTGGTTACAATTTCATCAGCAGCAGAGGTGATTGATGAGACGGACAAAGACAGACAGATATAGACAGAGCGCAGACAAACGGAGTCTCCATGGAAATGTAACGACCTGAGAGGCAGCTGTTATCAACATGGATTATCGACATGGGTTGTGTGGTCTGTGTGTGAGATTTATTGGATCACTGTGCGCATCGCAGGCCACATAATCACAGTGTTGAGCCAGGCAACGTGTTCTTTCCAAAAGCTTTAGCCTTCCTCGTCAATGGCTTATAGGCAGACATCTACTGTCACAGTCAGCAGCATCTCATCAGCATCATCCTCACTGTTCGTATTTCCAATAAACACACACACAAAGGTGGGCTCCTCCTCCTCTTCATTAACATCAACAGGGATCAGTTCAACCCATTAACCCAGAAGGTGAATCAAATGAAATGTTTTGCATCTTGAAGGATCTGAAAACTTCACTTCTTTGAAACTTTTTCGCCGTTTGGGTCTATGCCGGTAGCTCATAAAAACATACAACATATATACGTATATGAGCAGCATCATCCAGTAAAGGGACAGAAAATCTCAACTATGCAGAAAAAAAAAAGTTTGAGACATCACGAATATGTCCCAAGTAACAATAACACAGTTTCTTCTTTTCTGTTTATTTTATTTTAGATATATACATACATTTTATATACTTTTTTCTACTGTCAGTTTAACTTTTTCCCATGTTAAATAGAGTGATGATATTGTGAAAACAGTTTTGTGTTACTTGGGGTGACATATTCCTGATATTACAACCTTTTCGTCACTAGGTTTTTAAACTGCCCCCATACCCGATGAAGGTCGGAAAGTTTCGGTGAAGTCAGACAGTGCCTTGTTGTTTTCAGATGTAATCTTTCTACCTGTTGCACATCTTGGAGTGCAGAATTATTTTTTTTTAATAAACTGCACCTTGAAGGACATGAAGAGTCAAATTATCATCATAAAATTATATATGCAAAGCATCAAGATGAAGACAAATTAGTTTATAGAAATGATTTTGGTTTGTTTGTTCATGTTGGATATTGTGTTTTCACATAAGAGGAAATGATGCAGGAATGCATGTCTCATGTTCACTAAGAAAGACAGACGTCAAGTGAACCTAACAGAGAGTGGAATAACAAATGTTTGCATTGGACAAGATCCTCCTAAGATTTTCCTTGTCTTGAAAGAAGCTCAAAGGACATTATTATTTTTTTGTTATGGAAATGATGCTTAAATGAATGGACCTGGAGAACTTCATCAATCAAAACCATTTTGGATATCAGCTTTTCTTTTCAAAACGTTGGAAAATTAAGGTTTGGATTTATTTAACCACTTACAAAATGGATGTTCTGTGCACAGAATGTTCAGTATATAGTGAAATAAATGCATACTGATTATAAATATACCATGTACACATTTATTGATCACAAGTGGGGAAATTAAAGTGTCACAGCAGCAGATATACATTAATGGATGCATAATATGAATAGTAAAATGTTAATACAGCACTCACACATACATACAAATATCATTACACTATTACATGAATAGTAAGGAGACAAAACATAGAAACAAAATGATCGGACTGTGAAGTTGCACAGAAATTGCAATGAACAAAAATAGAACAAAGACTGCACTTGAGGGGGCAAACTGGTCCTAGATCGAGTCTTGTGTAAAATGTTTCTTGCAAAGCAAAGCCCGTGCATCAGAAGGTAACAGAAAGGTACAAATGAAATATACTGTACATGCATGAAGCAGAAAGAATTAACTACAGGGACATGCAAATGTAGAAATCATCTCAACTCATAAACGTGCGATGTTTCTCATTACAATAAATAAAATACATCGATACGTGTGTCTGTGTCACTGTGCGCTTCGCTGCTTTTACTATCAGCACCGACAGTAAAAATACAATCCAAATAAAACATTATATGGATATCAGTTAGCTGCTTTAATCATCATTTAATGTCCAACGACTGTGTATATATGCATGATAAAATCTTTTTTAAGACCCTGAAATACAGCAACAAAATGTTTGTGAAACCCCTACACACACACACACACACACACACACACACTGCACCTGTACAGGAAGAAGCTCTGATAACGTTCCACATCACACATCATCTACTGCATGTGTTATAATACAGTACAATGTTTTGCACGTGGGATGCATCTGAATTTTACTACTCTTGTAAAAGATGCAGATGAAATTCATTGATTCCTTGCAGATATTTCTTGCAGAGTATGTATGCAGTTGATCATGGATGCATCCCGTTTTGCATACTAACGTCCTTTGCTATGTAGCATACCGGTATGTCCATAAGTAATGTGACTCCAGCTCCTCCAACATGAGAAATAGGAGTGTCAGGCTCCTGCTTCACTGACAATATAATGTATGAGATTGAGCTGCACTCGTCCGATTGAAAAACTGTCGGAGTTACACGTGGATATGCTGTTGTTTGTCTGTTTGCCTCGGCTGCGGGCTACGGTACCCGAAGTGCAGCAACAGCAAGTGCTAAAAGTGTAAATCACTAACACAGGGAGCTGTTTGAAGAGGATAATCCAGGAACGCTTTGTCTGTTTAAGCTCATGACCCTCTCCTTGGTGGACACAGCCTCCCTCACAAACATACACACACACACACAAATGCCCTGGTGCATTCACAGCCACACAGAGCCTGAACGGAGGCTTCTGCTTCCTGGCTCCCCAGGCAGCTAATTACTGAGCCTTCCACACCAACAAAAGGAAAGAGACTCTCTCCATTCAAACATATTAATCCCTCCATTTACAGGCTGCTGCAGAGGCGACTGCAGAGAGAGCGACTGGAAGTTGGTTTTGCCTTCTGCATGGTGTGTAAGTGAGAAAAAGACACATCAGCATGCAGCGAGAGTTAATGAGGCAAAAGTTTATGTTGCGAGGCAGGATTAGGAAATGCAAATATTTGTAATTTGTCTTTTTGACTGTAATGTAATGAATTTTTACGCTCTCTAGGAGTTCATCGGCATCTGACTGCTCAAGATCAAGTTGTTTGAGATATCATATGGATCTGAAACCCGCACAGGGCTGAAACGTTTGATATAGCATAAGGGGAAAGATGGATGACTATAGCCCTATTTGCACAGGACTAGTATAACCTGGGGACCTGCAGCGATTTAGAAATTAACCTCCCACGTCTGTGTACGCATATTTACTGGTCAAGGCTCACTATTTATAGGCTACCACTTACAGAGAACTGTTGAGCCTGTTGAAAGATAGAAAAATATTCCTTACTGTTGCTGCCATACCATCTCATCATCTTTTGAGATTTTGCTCCTCTGAAGGATTTAAGTTTGCTCTTTCAGTAAATGGGTCTCTATGCTATATCGCGACATGAACCTCCTGAATTTGCACCGAAAACACATTTAAAACTTTCATCAAATGACTCCAGGCATGTCGATTCATAAGGGATGAATATTATCACAGGTCTGAAAAAAGGGTGGGTCATTTGCAGTGGAATTTCTAATTTACAAATTACAGACATGGCAGATTTGTACATTCACAGATTACAAATTAACAGAAGTCAACAGGTAATGCTAGTCCAGTGCAAATAGGGACTAAAGAGAAGAAAAAATATCAAGTCATCTGGGTAAGCCACTGGAGCCTCCACAAGCCCCTAAAACTGATCAAAGGTTCAGTGTGTGATATTTAGGGACATCTACAATAACAGTGAAGTTGCCTACGTTGCTGCTAAAAACACGGAAGTCCCTCGTTTCTTTTGTCCGTTCTGAGCTTTTTAGTTAGGGGGATATTAACTCTGGTCCACACTCAAACATAGTATTTGATGGTCATGCACCTTAAGACTGGATATGACCCGCTATAAAATGGAAAAAGGAGAAGAGGAGGTCTGTTCAGAGCTACTGTAGAAACATGGCGGTGCAACCTGGTGGACGGTGACCTGGTCTATCTGTAGATGTAAACAACTCATTCTAAGGTAACGAAAAAACAACTATTCTTATTTTCAGGTGATTATACACTAATGAAAACATTACTATGAATATTACATTCCATTTCTGCAATTAGATCTTCCTAAATCCCCTTAAATCTTACACACTGGACCTTTACTTCCTCCTTGGTATCAAATCTTCAAACTCTACTAGAAGAATGGTCACCACTGTTCCTAAAGATATTCCCTCTGTTGTGTGTATGTTTTTAGGACTGGGGACACTGGCCCTGTATGACAGCATTTGCTCTTTGTCATGTTTTTCCATGTATTTATTTTGTTTTTTTCCTTTAATATGTTCCAAAATAATTGTTGAAGGTGATTAAAGGTGTCACATACCGGTAAAAATATGACCACCTTCCCATATA
Source organism: Coranthus polyacanthus (assembly GCA_037367275.1). Lineage (NCBI taxonomy): Eukaryota > Metazoa > Chordata > Actinopteri > Kurtiformes > Apogonidae > Coranthus > Coranthus polyacanthus. The sequence goes on from JAPQRN010000019.1 coordinate 24,860,625, forward strand.
TACACAGTAACAGCCTGTACTGATTTTTATGCAGAGGACCTGTATTTTCTGCAAAAATCAGTCACTCCCACTCTGTGTCTCTCCTGACACTGTACGTCATTAGCGACCGTTCAGAAATGCAGTTTGCCAACATCAACAAACGACCAGCTCCCAGCACAAAAACAAACTTCATGTAATAAAATGAGGAAATGTTACACATTGCACCTTTTAATATTTGCTGTGTTTTACCAAGACAATTTAAAAAACAAAAAATGTGTACCTGGTTTAGCCTGCACAAGTACAGAGTGAGGGAGGAGCTTGAGGAAAAGCTTTGATTGATGCACTGAGCAGCTCTTTTCTCTCTCTGCAGTCAAACTACAACTATCCCCAGGCCATTCCCATATCTCTACATCCTCTGTGTAAAACTACCAAATGCCTGGTGGAAACATTCCGATTGTGCCTGACCGCTGCTTTGCAATAACCCGTCAAACCTGTGGAGGACAATGTAAGAGTAGATTTTTTTTTTAAATGACGTACTGGGTCCTGAAATCAAATAGAAATGTCATTCTACACATAACGATGTGTGTGTGAATTAAGTTAGAGTTTTCTGCATGACCCAAACCACCCTACGCTTGGCTCTCTGTTCAGATTAAATCCTATTTATTCACAACATTATATCCATTTGTCCTGGTTTGACATTTGGAGAGAATGAACTGGCTGACATTATTTTTAGTGCCACCTACTGAAATGAAGTCATAGTACAACAGAGCAGGAACAGAGTTGTAGTGCTGCACAAGTGCATGTGTACATTCATATACGTATATATATATATATATATATATATACACATACATATGTATATATACTTCAATTAAATACTTCACTATATGTAGGTTTTTAGGATAAATATCCATTCACACAAATACCTCCACTACATTTGGAAAAAATAAAGAGAAGAGAAATATGTGCCTTTAGTTGGCGTCAGACAGCATGACTACCACAAAGAGATCTGTTTTGACTAGATTCCACAACCCTTAGTCCTTCAGACCTGTGACATTTAATCTCACTAAGACCTCATTTACTCTGTTCACTGGGTAACAACATTCCTCAGATTAACAACAAGCCGGCTCCACAAAATCTAAAGCAGAGTAGACCAGCGTGTGCCCCGTCCGAGCACACAAACAGCACCCCTACATGATAAGAAGTCAATGTCCCCTTTAATATATTCTATTCTACTCTATTCTTATGTAAGTAGTCCTCAGGTTCAGGTGAGCACTGTGTTAATATTTATCCACACTCAGCAGGAAGAACTTCCAGGTATTGTGTGGAGTTAAAGTTAGTCAAAACGACAGCTTTCATTACAAGGATATTTGCTATGCAAAGCAGGGGGAGCAGTGTGTGTACCTTACTTACTGCAGGCAGGTATTTTACTTCCTGTCTGCCGGGCCAAGGCAGTGTGTAATGTTTACACTGCTTGATGACACAAAACAGCTTTGTTTTGCCCACAATCTTACTGGTTTATAACAAAGAAAATCTGAGGAAAATGTAGAATGATTATTCAGTTAGAGGCATGTCATTCTTTTATGTAATGTTGCTACTTGGTTTAAATGGAGATGTTACCAGTGGCTTTAAAGGTCCAGTGTGTAGGATTTATGGGGATTTAGGAGGATTCGATTGCAGAAATGGAATGTAATATTCATAATAATGTTTTCATTAGTGTATAATCACGTGAGAATAAGGATTGTTCTGTTTTCATTCCCTCAGAATGAGCTATTTTTATCCACAGAGGGAGCGGGTCATGTCACATGTTTCTACAGTAGCTCAGGACAGAATTCCACATCTTGTTTTTTCTGTTTTACAGCAGGTGACATCCAGAGTTAAAGAGCATTAGTGTCACCTAGGTTGTTTGTAAAGATACCCTCAACTAAAAAGAACAGACAAAACAAACACTGGCTGTTACGATGGCTTTTGCGTTTTTTTTGCGGCCGCCGTAGGGGGGGTATTTAGTTAGTTGCAATCTACAACTTCACCACTAGATGTCACTAAATACTAAACTAAAATTTGAACTACTTACTTGAGAATTTCCATTTTATGCAGCTTTATGCTTCTACCCCAGTACCTTTGTCTGACGGCTTCAGTTACTTCTCATATTACAATGTTTCATCCCCTTCCTGCTCGTGATGAATTGAAGGATGAAGTGTTTCATTATGGTTTGAGAATATTCTCCTCGCCTTGGAAAAACCCTCTTGGATTTGCTGGAAAATGCATTGTCACAAACCTGAAAAAAGTTTTTCTGAGCTTATGAAAAATTGAAAACTTTTATGTCGTCAGTGTTGTCAATTTCTGCTGATTCCTACTATTCAAATAAGGCAAAGGAATTCATCTGCATCTTGAAAAAGACTAGTGTAAAAAGTGGATAACTAGCCTAACAAGGCAGCAAACACTATTTTGATAGTTAAAGCAGGACTACCAGTGGTGGAGTGAAATATCCACTTACCGCACATTTACTCAAGTGTGTACTATACTTAAGTAATTTGAGGTACTTCTAGTACTTCTCTTCAAGTAACTTTAGTTACTACTTAGTCCTTAGCAGATTCATATTATATTATTAATATTAAATAAAAAACAAACAACAAATCATGATTATGTTATTATGTTACCGAACAGTATATACAGTAATTACAATGAGACCCACCATTACCATTACTGCATCAATAATTATAATACAGTAATATTCATATAATGAAATGGGTAGCCTGCTTTAAGTATATTATGATGTTAACACGTTTGTACTTTTTTTAATAAGGTTTTGAATGCTGGACTTTTACTTTATACTGTGGTACTGGTGGCATTTCTCCTTTTGAGTACTTCCTCCACCACCGTGGACTACACTATTTATGGTTATTTTCCCGTTTAACTTCCCTGTGTGCATATATTTCAACACATACAGGCAATGGAAAGGGACCTTCCGCTCAAAATTACTATTACGTATTAGTACTTTTTATATATATCATTAAATCAATATATTGTTGTTGTTGTTTTTGTAATATGTCCCAGTTTTTTCCTGTAGTCCACTTTTCTAAGCTGTTGAGCTGTATTCGCCCTCCTCTGACAAAGAACACCGGTGTTCTGACACCAACGGCAGCGCCGTGCGGGCAGTCCAGATCCGGCTTGTGGTGGTTGAGTAGACGGTTATCCGGTCCGTGTTTTGCGGCAGGCCATGTGTGGCCCAGCTGAGGTGACTGGCAGGACTTGTTTACTGGTGGAGAGACTCGCAGAAAGAGAGACGGAAAGAGGGGGAACCTGAGGGAGAGCAATCGCTAAACGGAACGGGAATCCAAGTTTTTACACTTGACCCGTGTTTTTAAGTCTTTTTACGTTTGTTTACCTCATCGTTTTTAGACTCTCGCAAACGGAATACTTACTTTGTGTGTGTTGTTTTATTTTAACTCCATCGCCGACACTGAAACCTCGTTTGTTTTGGATTAGCTAGCTAACGTTAGCTGTTTTTCCCCATCAGCTAACGTTAATCTGAGAAAAAGAAACGGGCGGCGTGGTGGAGAGTTTTCTCACTTCACAGCAACGTGCAGGTTAAACGCGGCCGTCATTTTCGTCGTTTTCTCCCTCGGTGGATGGAAAAGAAGTGCCGTTTACCTCACAAGTTCTCATTCTTTGTTTTCTTTTCCCCGTTTTGCCGTTTTATGGGTGTTCATTCGTTTGCGGCGTGGTGGTCAGCGGGGGTGAAGGAGTTCAGAGGAAGGTCGTAGTAGGGAAAGCTGTATCGCCGCACGTTTTTCCTGCACGTAGCTGTTCGGAGGAGTTTCCTGGGATGTGCTCCCTTCTGTCTTAAAAGGATGAGCTTCTGAGAAGATACAACCAAACAGGGGGGAATATAGAGACCTGTAGACTTCAAAAGAAAGAGTGCAAAGCCTGCCAACTCCGGTTCTTGCTTTTAAAATTGGGCGACATCCATAACTTCAGCCCATGCCTGCTGGACGAACAGAAGAGGAGGCTGTTTTTTCTAACGCTGTGCAGAAGAAAAATACTTTTTACCAATCGTTTTTGAAGCGGGTCTTCCCTCACTGGAGCAGTGCATTACAGAAAAATGAGCCCGGGGCCAGTGTACCTCCTTCAGGGACCTCCAAACTAGCCCTCAGCGTGTGGGATATTAACAATAATCACATTTCTCTCTTGATATAGTGGAGCACCAAAATCAAACAAATGAACGTGGACTGTCGCCTTCACTTATGGAAGATGAAGATTTTCACTCGTACATGTGTTGCCAGAACCCAAGATCACGTTATTTAGTGGTCTGCATTTTTTCCAGGGCTCACACACATCAGAAACTTGGCTGGGAACATAACTCATAAATTTCCAAACCCCCCGGATTACGGGGGGCAACCTTGAATAAGTTGGCTATATCGGACCTTGAGTTTTAAATTTTTTTTTTTTTTTAATTACTTTTGATATTTCAACGAATAAGAAACATTTCTCCTTTTTATACTGGAGTTTTTAAGAGGCTTCGAAAGGAGAGCACAACTTATCCTCAAGTCAAAATGAGGCGGTGGACGCTCAAGCTGCGAGCACAAATTGTGTTTTTTATCATCAGCACCTGCATTATATGCCAGTGTGGACTAATAAACGGAGAAAGTGAGTATTGTTTCATCCCCTCTTACTGTATGTTTGGCATGATGGATTCAAGTTGTAATTTAATGTTTGCTATAGCTTCATTATGCCACCTGACATGCTCAGTATGTTTTTTTGTTGTTGTTTTAAAGTGTTTTCTTAATTAGCTGCTTCAGTACTTATGAAAGTGCAAGTTCCAAATTCCTGTACATTTCCCATTAATGTAATGTGGGATTAGCTAAGTATGATTAAAAACGCACCATTACGAGTCTAGAAAAGGCAAAATGTGTCAACATAAGATGAAATGAGACGCTTTTAAGTTACTTTGTTATCACCACGCGGTGAAATGAATTTGTGAATTTTGTGTTTATTTGTGTTTATTTGTGTTTATTGTATCAATTAGCATAGTAATTTTAGTCACGAGACTCTCTCCTTCATTTCGGCGCATGCTCAGTGTTTTGTATATGTCTAATTAAGGGGCTGGTAATTTCAGGTTTCTCGTGTGCGTGGCCGCGCCCCCTCGTGCAGTCTCTTAAAGGTACATATTTTAGCGGCCTGCGTTGGATGCGCGAGCCCCAGGGCCAGATTAGTTGATGTAACTGGACGAGGGTGGTCTGCGGCAGCGAGTCTAAACTAGGAGCAGCAGGATTGGCCCTATGAGCTGCGGCTAGGCCTCTCACAGCGACACACACACACACACACACACACACACAGACGAACAACGCACACACATACGGCGATGGCTGCCGCTGCCTAAACGCAAACAAATTAGCCGCCGACGTTAAGAAGTCTCTTTATAGGTGCTGGATTAGCCTACATTGCTGTGTAGCTCCAGATCAGACCAGCGTACGGGGCGTCTTCCTCACCGGAGGAGGACGTCTGTTCCGCGTTGTGTTTTTATCAATGAATTACGGTTTTGGTGTTACAGAGAGAGAGAGAGAGAGAGAGAGACAGCTGGAAGCAACGATTCCGCTGTAAACTGCTTAATGACATTGCCTTAATAATGACATGAGCGCGGTGATAATTTGAAATGGGGAATTTAACCGAATTAGTGCGTTTAATGTAGGCTGCAGCTGATTATAGTGGAGCAAGACCCGCCTAAGATTATTTTACCCATCTTGTTATTTGCAGAATGAAGTTTATTTTAGCTCAGCGTTGCAGGTTACAACTAAATAATCTCAAAATGTTCTACAAATATACTAGGAAGTTATGGTTACACTTCCATGCTTTATTTACACTGTTATTAATTGGACAGTTAAGCAACAGCAGAGCAGTAGACCTTGTTAAAGCAGATGGTACATAGATAGGTGTGTGTGATGAACTTACATGTGTGGTATCATCTCAGTTTGGATAAATGTTACATAAATGAAAAAGCTGTAATACAGCTGCACTGAAATTAATGAATGCAGTTTTATGCTTACCTTTGACCTACATATTGAGATTTGTGTTTAGTGTAGTTGATGAAGTCATCAGAGCATTTCATTACGTGAACTTGGGCCAAATACACAGTCAATTTTAAACTGGAGAACAAATCACCTCAGTGAAATCATTAACAAAACCTCACTTGCTGTGTCTTGTCCTGGGTTTAGTAATGTTTGTGACTTTGAGCTGTTTTACCAAAAAAGGCTCTCAGTGTCCAGGTTCAAAGGAAGTCTTCAGGCTACTTTACACAGGTCATGTATGCAGACAGAACAGAGGCCCCTGAAAGGGGTTCTCATAAGACAGGGCTGCTGGTACCCCTCCTTCTTCTTCTTTCTTTTCTCTCTCTCTCTCTCTCTCTCTCTCTCTCTCTCTCTCTCTCTCTCTCTCTCTCGGGGAGTGGAGTACATGTCATTGGCTGTCTGGTTCCTGATTTACTCAATTCTCTGGGAAGTGACCATATTTGGCACTCTGGAGATGTTTACGCCTGGGGGGGCGGGGTGTGGGTGTGTG
>JAPQRN010000019.1:24867261-24877905 GCA_037367275.1 Coranthus polyacanthus
TGGGAAGTGACCATATTTGGCACTCTGGAGATGTTTACGCCTGGGGGGGCGGGGTGTGGGTGTGTGGGGGGGCAACAACCAAAATACTTAAAATATTTCACTCTGAATCCACATGCTGCCTGATAGCACCACTTCAGCCATGGGAAAGGGGAAGCAGGATTGATATATAAACCACGCTGTGGCTGTGATCTGCTGACTGAACTCTAGAGAATGTAGTAAAATGTTTTTTTTTTCTACAGACTGTTGTTAGTTGATTTTGATTGGGCTGTTTATCCTGGTTATCGGTAAACATTTTTCTGAAGTAACTGCTGAGCTGTCTTCTGGTCTAACTCGCGAAAAACAAGTTGTGCAACTGGGAGCCTTGCCCCCTTCTTGTTCCTCTCAGGCTTGTAAGCACAGCTCTGTTGGAAAGGGGTAGTGTACATGTGTGCACGTACATGTTGTTATGTATGCTTTCCACAGGCTGTGTGCTTCTTTAAGCAGCTCTGGGACACAAACTGCAGCAAAGCATGATGCTTGAATTTAACCTCCAGAGTCAGGAAGAAGGGTTGAATTGCGGCGTCCTGTTGGGCTGCAACTAACAATTATTTGCATTGTCGATGAATCTGTCGATTATGTTCTCGATTAGTTATTTGGTCTGTAAAAAGTCATAACATAGTGAAAAATGTTTGCCAAAGCTAAATATGACATCCTCAAATGTTTTGTTTGGTCCATAAGCTAAAGGCAATCAATTTCCTGTCATAAAGGAGTAAAGAAACCAGAAAATATTCACATTTAAGAAGCTGGAATCAGAAAATCAAGAGTATTTTTCTTAAAAGTGCTCAACCAATTAATCGATTGTCAAAACAGTTGACAATTAATTTAACAGATGATAACTACTGGATTGATTGAATAATCGTTGCAGCTCTAGTGTCCTTTCAACTCTGATGATAGAGTAATATATCCATGTATAAAATCCGGGTTAATAAGATTCCCTGTGTTTGTGTTCGTCTGTCTCTGCCTCATTTAGACACTCTTTACTGTAGTGCACAGTGGCATTTTCTGACAATGCTGTGCATGTTGTGGAATGTGTTTGAAGTGGCCCACCATGTAGGTGCCTGTGTGTGTGTTGTGTGTACGTGAACATCAGTATGCGCCCCAGCTACCCCGTGCTGTCTGCAGGATCTCATCTCTCAGCTCCTGATCTGGACACTTCTGGCCAATGTTCGTTTTCTGTGTATCTCTGTATGTGTGTCCAGAGGAGGTGGCCATGCATGAGAACAGTTTGTACTAGAGAGCAGGCTCAAGAGCGGGATGCCTGTTAGCACTGGCCCCTTTGCCCAAAGTGGCCCCTTGACCCCCCCACACACACACACACACCCACACACACACACACACACACACACACATCTAATTCTTCAAGTGGACATACTGTAGTGCACAAGGTTTGTTGTTAGTAAATAATATCACAATGCAAAACAGAGTGACCATTTTTAAACCAGGACGTCTTCAGAGGGAATTATTACACATTTAGAAGATGAGTCTGTTTTTAATATATGTTTGTATTCTATGAAACCAGGGGTTTCCCTACCATTGTACGCCTTAGTGTTTTCATACAGCAACTAAGCTGAAGAAACCAAAAAACACCTGAATAGACAATGTTTATTTTCTGGAAATATACTTTTTGTCTATCATTCACAAAATTGTTATTGTGTGTCAACAGTATCAATGAGCAGATCTGTTTCTTTGAGTTACTTTGTTACTAGGTCTGAAATTCTGCAAAAAAGCATAGTTTTTAGTCAAATAACAACAATAGAAACACAGCAGCTAAACCTTCCACAAACCAAGAGAAAACCCTGGTTAAACCCACAGTTCTTTTCACAGCTTCAGTTTGAACATTTTAGTCTAAATAAAGCTCATTTTGATGCAGACACTGATAGTCTGATATTATTTGAGAGAAAGAGAAACACCTGATTATTACACCTTTTGTAATTTAGTTTTTTAGAATTACCAATCAAGATGTCTAAGAATTGTGACCATGATGAGGCTGACATTTCACAGGTTAAAATTGAACTTTCTGTAAAACCTGGACCTTCTCATTTAAATTCGTCAATTAGTGATTTGATCTGTTCAACCTCAGGAAATAGTAAATGTGCAGACTACAATTTCACAGAGATACTTGATTTACTGTAATATTAGAAGACCGTATTAAACTGTGTCAGTTTTTCACATGCTTGTTGTTTCGATGTTTTCCTCAGTATTTTATCAGTTGTTTGCTTTTCTTTGTTTAATGGACTACAAGCAGAAACGTGGCTTTTACAGTGCGCCCTTACCGCAGATTGCAGATTGCTGTTGTGTGTTTGGGTAGTCCATGTTCACAGAGCCAGCAGACAATGGGGGTCATGAACTGAGGCTCCACCAGCTGCATGTTGCATTTTGAGTGTTAGTCAGGAAGGCAATATGTACTGCAAAAGGAAATTAACTATTGGGGTGCCTTTCCTAAGTGCTTCCTTTCACTCTGAGTATCTCTTTCAACATCTCCTAACTCGCCAATGTGCTTTCTTTTTTTCTTTTTTCTTTTTTCTTCGTCTTGTTTGCACTCGTATGTGTGTTCCAGGCAGTCTTTCCCAACAGCAATATAAGCGGAGGATGAAAAACACAACCTGACCTTTTGACTCCCACAATTCACAGTTTGATCAGCTGACGAGCAAATACATTCCTGTAGCGTGTTTACTTGTGTGTTCAGTTTTGTCTGCTTTCCACAAACCTTTCAGTAATGTGTTAACATTGTTTTCAGTTTACAGTCCTTTGAAAAGGCCAGCCAGAGGGAAGAATCAGAGTTCTAGTGGATTCATTCATGTATTGCATCACTTTCAGTTCATATTTATTGCAGAATAAATAATTGAACTGATTCAACTAGGGCTTAGAAATAAAACTAATGATAATTATAGCAAAGTTTTTCTATCATTTTTGAGATATCCATTTGTCTTTTGCATTTATTTTGTTTACATTTTCATCTATAAAGGTTTTGTTGTTTTACATTACATTTACTCATGTTGATGCTGAGCAAACATTTTATCGGGATAATTGTTTTAAATATTTTCCCCTCTACATTTGTGAAATATTTTGCTACTGGGTAAACGTTTGGACGTTTAAAACCACAAATAACCACCGTTTACCTTGTTTTCCTTTTTTTTGCATCTTCTTTTGCGTCTTGTGTCTTTTTCATCTTGTTACATCTTTTACGCTGTTTTGTCAAGTCTGTTTTGTCTTGTTAGGTCATTTTTGTCTTGTTGCATCTTTTTCATCTTGCTGCGTCTTTTACAGGTAATTGAAAAGCACACGTAACTGTCTGGCTTCTTCAACTTTCACCCTTTAAACTGGGAAGAAATAATAGTTTGACATTTATCATGATAACATTTTTTCCTATAGCACCCAGCCCTAGAGTCAACTGTATTTATTTAGAGCATCTTTAAAGCTCAGTCTTTAAATGTTTGTGGTCAGTCAGTGTAATGTTTGCCAGTTGCAATGCCAACAGGTTTTTCAGTGTTTTGTGCATTTTGAATGTGTGCTTTTGGAGATAATGACGGCTTTAGTCATTGCTTTGGAGTTTGAGAGACCAGCCAATAGTGGCCCAGAGATTATTTATTTATTATACAAAAGCGATTGAATGCAAGAAGTCGTCAAAACAGCTAAAATAGCCTCTTTTTTTAAATCAGAAGAGCCTCTTTGCGTCATGTGGTTGAACAATGTGACTGCAGTTCTTAAAGGTTGGCTGATAATTGGAGAAGTTGTTTAAAACTATGACCGGCTGATTATTTGTCAGTAGATTGCCAATTAGCCCTGAGATGCTGCTCCTGTGATCAAAAGAGTTCTTTCAGTGCGACACAGTATCATGTGAGGTGGAATACGTCTGCCAGTATTTACAGTTCTGCATTAGGCAGGCCTGCTGTTTTAATACAGAGCTTAGATGCCCTCCTCTCTGACTCCTATTCCTAGATAGAAAACTGTCGCTGTTTATGTAAACCTCTGCTCACTGCAAAGAAATGCGGTCTGGTTGGGAGGGGACGGGGGTGCTGGGGGATCACACGCAGACAAACACACAGAGTGCGCCGTTACGCCATGCTGCAACAATCTGATTTGATAGTCCTTGTTGCTGTTTGAATCTGCCCTATTTTAACTGCTGGTGACTTCACACTGTAAAATCCAAGCTGAGCCCCCTCTGTAATGCAGGGATCAGCAAAGAGATCTTTTGGGGTGCTTTTCCAGGCGGGGCCAGCACTGGTTTAGGCCATGTCCACGTCCCAATACGACTAAACTGCCACATATGATTTATTTTTCTTTTAATTTTGCTCTTTGAGCCTCATTAGGTCGACCATCACAAGTGTGTTTTTGTGAAAATGATTTTCAGAGTAGATAAAGTTGAATATGACTGTCTTGATTTTGGGATTGGAAGTTGTTATTTTTGAAAACGTGACCCATCTATCATCGTGTCTAGGGATGGGTGTTGAAACCTGTTGCCAACATGGCACCGGTTCCTGTACAACTGGGACATTCTTATTTTTATTATTTGTATTCATTGTGTGTTTGGGTGATCTCATGAGCTTAGATTCTAATTGATCTTAACTTGTCACATGATGTGCTTTTCAGAGGGATCCTACAGAATGTGTTACTAAATAAATCCATAACAGACTTTCCTACTCGGCTAACATTGAATTTAAATGACCTGAGTACCAGTCAAAGTTGCATTTTGAGTTGTTTGTAGCATCAATCTTGCTAGGCTAGCGAGGTTATTTAAATCCATTTATAGTGAATCTTTAATGTCTGCATTAAAAGTGTTTGGTTTTAGTCCACTTTAACCTGTGGAGTTGGTGAAATATATTGTTTTTGCTGCTGAAGAAATTATGACAGATAAACTGATGACTTCAGAGAAAGAGGAATTACAGTAACTCACTGAGCTGCTGGTCCAGCTTCTGAACTCCGATGTGCACAAAATCTAATGTATGAAGAGAAAAGTGTAAATGTGATTTAAAAACGCAACATTACAATGTAGAAACGTTTTGGGTTCAGTATAAAGTAATGGGACAAAATAGGCTCCTACAGTAATGAAAACACTGCAGTGGTCACACATGTATGTACAGTTAGGAAACTAGACTAGTGTTAACTTCATTAATATTGGAATATTCAAAATGATGCAAAAATGCTTTTGTCAAGAAATCAGAGACAACAAAGGAAAACTCATTATAGGTTGGTTGTAACTCACATTTTATATGAGGTGAGAAAAATTGTGATTCAAAATATTGTGATATTTTGGCCAGATTGCCCAACCCTATTTTATGTTCAAGTATACTTTAAACTATTAAAATGTAATTGTTCAAATTTGTATTTTTTCTATAATGATGTCAATTTTTGACTCTGGTCCCTTTGTGGCACCAGTACCATTTTAAAAGCAGAGGTTTAGCACCAGTATCACGGAAAGAACAGTTTGAACTGATGTCCAGCCCTAATCATGTGATACAGACTGTATCAAACAGCCATAATAACTTCCTGGTAAAGTCCACTGTTGTAAACATCTGTTAGAAATGTGTTTGGGTAGCCTCTGGCTCAAGTGGTCAATGTCTGCCCTGTGGAGAAGATGGGGTTTTTCTGTTTTCAGTGGACGGCCAACTTTTTAACTACAACTTTAAAAAAAAAAAAGAAAAAAAAAGTATGTGTGTGTGTGTATATATATACACACACACACACACACACACACACACACACACACACACACACACACACACACACACACACATTTATTGTGCACATAGACAGAAAAGTTGAGGCAGGACAGAAGAGAGGAAGGCTGGATTGTTTGTGGGGAACGCCACATGGGAATCTGTTTCTGGGCTTCGGCGGTTACGGTTTAGAAAATCCTGTGATTTAAAAGGACACACTTTGAGCAGTTAACATATCCATCCTGGTCAGATACTGAGCCTTTTTTTAGGGTTGCCCTTGTGGCTTCCTCTGCTCCCTGACCTCTTTGACTGAAGTGTATATGCGTGTGTGAGTTTCTGTCTTACAAGGAAATGTGAAGAAACAGCTTCCTGTTTACGATGTAACAGGGCTGCTAAAAAGGTGTCATGGAAAACTGCACTGTGTGTGGTAGGTGACGCTTTGAACTTTACTGTGTTTTCTTTTTTTGCACGTACACTTTGTAAAAGTGTGGACACTTCAGTTGATTAATTAAATGTTGGTTGAAAAATCTGTTTTTGCCACAGCACCAGCTGTGCGGAGTAGTTTTCATAGCACTGTAAATGCCTAACACTGTGCAAAATATGTGCACTTGGAGGAAAAAAAAGTGTGTTTGTGTGTGCCATGAGTGGTGGTGAAACTGAACCTGATGGGTTAAATTTATTTTGAGGACTGTCATATGACCGAGACGTGGCCATTTGACACACAGTCTAGAGAGTCTCTCAACAGTTAATTATGCACATACACACACACTCACACACACTCACACACAAGAATGTAAGCAGAGGAATGGATCGATTCACATCCTAAATACAAAGCAAATACAACCAATTGCCACATTGTTCGCAACAGCTTGTGCTTTTTTTTAAGACAAGCAATATGTTTGTTGAATTGAAGTCAAATAAAGTACAATGAATTTTACTTGTTGATACCTCATGAAATTGTTAAATCTCTCACAAGGCAGCTCTAAATACATAACACTCAGTTATGGTTGACCGATTACCAGGACCATTTTTTTAATTAATGGTATTGTTTTATTTTTATATTCAATATCTGATAAAATGAAGTAATTTAAAAGTGTGCTACTCTGGGTCTGATGATATCAGTGTGAAAACTGATAATAAATACTTGTGAGTTTAAGATTTTTATTTTTTACTGCAGATGTATATAATTTCCAAATATTTGTTATCAGTCTGTTTGATTACTGATGATGTGTGCTGGCCCTGAATTAAACCTGTTGGTCGATCCAGGGCTCAACAACCAGAGCAGCTACATTCAAACACTCACTTAGGCAAGAGGTAAAAAAAAAAGGATTAAACACAGTTTTTTTTTTCTTTAGCTGATGATGGAATTAGCCAAAGAGTGACTTTCTGCTTCCTTCTCATCTCTGTTAAGAGCTGCTTTGTACTGATGCAAGTAATTGGCGGTGGGTAAAGACGCATACGAGCAGAAGCACAAGCGACTATTTCAGTTATCCCAGAAAAAGGAGTTTATTTGGGTGGCATTAGAGGATGTGGGAGCAGTTTGCTGCACATTTGAGAGCAAGGTGAATGAAATGGCATAATTTTTCAAAGGCACGTCAAGTTTCCAGTGCCATAAGAAGAGCATTGACAACATCTTGTTTTGCATGGCCGCTAAGTGGGCTGCCGCCAACTACTAATAAATATCACAGTTAACCTCGGTCTTATTTATTTGTTAACTGCTAATAAATAAAATAATTTGTATAGGGCAAGTAGAGTTCTGACCTTGAACCCTGCGATCCCTAAAGCCCTCAGACGGATTTCATACATACATTCTGTACACAGTTACTGATAGTTGCAGAGACATCCCCCTTAAGCACTGGGCACATGCAGTTTTTATCTATATATTTAAACTTTCATACATGATTCCTTGACCATTATATGTGAATCATATTTGTCTTTGACCTGGTACTTTCATAGTGGCTGAGGGAAAAGTAAAATAAAAAATATAGAAACTGAAGCAGTAGATGTTGGCACCACAACAACTGTTGTCTCCTCTTTTCCTCCTGTGTCCATGCCGTCTCTCTCTCTCTCTCTCTCTCTCTCGCTCTCTCTCTCGCTCTCTCTCTCTCTCTCTCGCTCTCTCTCTCTCTCTCTCTCTCTCTCTCTCTCTCTCTCTCTCTCGCGCTCTCGCTCTCTCTCTCTCGCTCTTTACGCCAGAGCTCCCTCTCTTCCCATATCCATAACTCGTCCTCTCTCCCTCCCTCCCTGCGCTGTGTTCAGGGGTAAGAGGGTTCACTCTCATCCACTGATTTGTTTTTCTTTTACACTGCAGATGCGCACAGCCACAGCCGTACCGTACACACACACACGTACACACACACCTGCTAATCCCACTCTGTATGGGGTGGGAAAGCCTCCTCTTTCAGACCTCTTAAAGGTGTGAACACCATCCATTTGACACCTCTCCTCTCTCCGTCTCTTTGTTTTTTGTTTTCTCCTCTCTCATAAGGCCCCGCTCGCTCCAGCTGGGCCCAAGTTAACGTGCTTAACATGTACACCTGCACACTGTGAACAACAGCAGCCAGTCACATGGAGCTCTCTGATTATGTTGTGTTTGCTGCTCTGCATCTGTGCACGTCTGTGCTTTCACATCAGTGTTTGTGTGTCCTTTTATGAGCACTCATGCTTGTATTGGTAATGTGTTCAGTCATGGTGTGTGTGTGTGTGTGTGTGTGTGTGTGTGTCGGGTGGGGGGCTCTGTTTTTGTCCTGATGAACTAGCCTGAGATGGGTTACTATGGTGACAGCACTAGCTGTGCTGGCAGGAGGCTGCAATGCTCCCCCTATCTCCCCTTTCAAAATACACTTCTGCCTTCACTGCTTTTAACTCACATTTTAACAGGTTTATTTGGCTTTACTGCATGTTGTCAGGAGGTAGAAATCATTTTGCTGTGGCGATTCAATCATGGCTGGCTTTCCCTTTCCCATGATTGTTTTCTAGTGTTTAAAAGATTCAGTCTTGGCACCTGTACTCCTGAGAAGACCAATCAGCATGTGTCCTATGCAATGAAGGTATAATCTGCTGAGGCAGGAGCTCATGAGAATCAGTCCTACTACCACACTCTGTCCTAAATAATAACAGTTTAAGACTGATCTAATAGAGTCACAATGAGACTTTTCGCAACTGAAAGTCCAAACCAAGGTTCATATTTTTTATATATTTTTTTGTTCCATTTATACATCAGTTAGTTTTGCTTTCACACTGCAGTTGTGGGACCAGACTGAACAACTTTGCATGATATACCATTGCCCTGCCGTCACCATGTGCTGCATCTTCATCATGTTTCCATAAAATATCAGACAAATTTTAAGCACATTTTTTGAAAAGTTGCAAATAAATTATGTGCATTTTTAGGTAAACTGGTTTGGAGTAAATAAACTAAGCTGCGTCTTGTTGATTGAGGTGGTGATATAAGCTATTTTACACATGACTGTAACAAACAGAGTAGAAGATGTATTGTTACTGTTCATCTGGGAAGATGCTGGGGATCAGACAGATCATCAGTAACATGAGTTCAATGTTCGCTATGTCAGAAGTTACTTGAAAAAGTTATTTCTATCTCCCATTATGCGCATTAACTCTTTTTTTTGACAAAGGCAAACACCACCTCAAACAAGAAAAAAAAACTTCTTTGCAAAATTTAGTTTTTAAAATCTTGCCCCTATTGATTAATTTATAGACGGCTGTGCTTCTTCCATGTGGTGGTGGTGTTCTTTTGTTTATTGGTGTGGATAGGCTTGAGTAACCTCCTTAATTAGTCCGAAAGTCTGAAACATCCAAAAAGTGTTTTCATTCTGTAAATGTACAGACACATGGTAGAGTTTGATTTGGATGATCTGGTTCGGATCAAACTACAAAGTCTGAAAGTGCAGACCAAACAAGGTGGACGTGAAAGCTCCAAATATTAGTATTTGTGATCAGTACCACTGTTCACAGCGACTGACAGGAGGTAAACTGTAATGTTAACACATATATTCTGCACAGTTTTCACTCCACCTTGACCAGCATGAAAGCAGGCAACAGAAACCACCCATTGCACTAATTGAAATAGAAGAGTTGAAAATTGATCCATATTTCATAATAACACTGGTCAAATGTAATTGTTTAATTACAGGATATATCCCAGCGTGATTTTATTATGGCTTTTTTGCAAACTGTTAAAAGTTTACTTAGTGGGATGTTTGTGCATTTTGGGAGGGAAGAAAGGTGTGTCTTAATAGTGGCTTTATGTTTTCCAGTTTCGAAAATCATTATCAATGACCAAAGTCCTGTTACGGTTCTGCAAAAATAATTTTCAGGTAAATTAGCAACATTCTTCAAACTGCAGGACAGATTAAAGTTCAACAATGTGGGACTGAAGAGTTCGCAATAAATGACACATCATCAAGGAGTCTAAGGCCCTTCTAAGTCTCTATTAAATGAACTGAATGAGTAATAGAAAGGTTACTGTCTGTCTTGAGTCAAATTAGCCCATGCTGCATTGAATTAAATGTTTACTGATGCAGATATGTGGATGTAAACTTTCATGGTGATAGGTACAGGTACAATTCAGTTGTATGAAGTGAACGAGTTGTAAACTGTACTGAAATGTCAACTTCAAAAAGCAAGCACAATCTCTAAAATAGTTTCAAAGCAGTGAATTGCCGTCTGTTCCGTTTTCTGTGTGCGTGAATGAAGGGAAAATAAGGAAAAAAAAACAAATCATTCAATCAATCCTCAATCAAGTAGAATCATTTATAGCAAAACATGAAGCTTTGAGCATTGAGGTCAGACCTACTTCTTTAATGTCACTGGATAGCTGTTGACGCGCATGCAGCGGTCTGTTTATGTGCATCACATGCTCTCTCTCTCTCTCTCTCTCTCTCTCTCTCTCTCTCTCTCTCTCTCTCTCTCTCTCTCTCTCTCTCTG
>JAPQRN010000019.1:24880929-24890963 GCA_037367275.1 Coranthus polyacanthus
CTCTCTCTCTCTCTCTCTCTCTCTCTCTCTCTCTCTCTCTCTCTCTCTCTCTCTCTCTCTCTCTCTCTCTCTGCCTGCTGTAACATTGTTTAACTGGTCATTAGGCATCACACTTTTGAGTGGCTGAGCTTTGAAGAAGGGGAGGAAAACAGACGTGTGAGGAACTGAAGTAGAGTGAAAGGAGTGTCCCACTGTGGCAGGGCTGAAGGAAAACACGGGAGGGACCGATGCCAGGACAAGAGTGAAAAGGGACAAGAGAGATGAAGAGCCCGCGCCTAGTTTATGAGCTCACATCAAGCATTCCTAATTCACTTACAGTTAAGGGGGTCCATATTAAATCATGGCTTGCTGTTAAATGACAGCGTAATGAATGAAAGTCATTTTACAATGCCGCCGTGGCCACAAACCCTCCACTCCAGGGACCTGTCTGTCAAAGGCTAGGTAACAGAGAGTGATTTGTTGGCAGGGGTGGGGTGGGGGCCTTTTCAAATGTGACGTCCGTATTCCATCCATGCCATACCTAGCGTGCTCATAGATATCCTGTACGGAAAGATCAACAACAGAAGCGATTGAAAATCTTTGGGGAAACTGTTATTGTGGAAAAACAAACAGTGAGTCGTGGGGATATTTGTCCGTAATCAAACCCCCCACCCCCCACCCCTCAGGCTCAAGTGTTTGCCGGTGACATTTTCGTTATATTGTGCCGCTCTGTGTGTTGAACGACTATTTAAGAAAGTGGTGTTAAAAGGCAGAGAGTAATGAAACAGAGGGAGTGAGATTTACAACTACATGTTTGTGCTTTGATAAATGGCTGGAGCTGTGGGTATACAGTAGGTTTAAGCAATGGAAAAGGTAGAGGGAGGGAGAGATATGGAAAAGAAGGAACTAGAGAGGCAGGATCTGTGTGTGTGTGTGTGTGTGTGAGGTTTTCCTGCAGTAGCCAGTGAGAGCCGGTGGTCTAACAGCGCAGACAAACGGGCCATTAAACTGACCTGGCCCCTCTGCGCTCCTTCTTTCCGTCTTGGTTTGTCAACTCTTCCAACATCAATTTCCCCAACTCTCTGTTGACTCTCGAACCACCTCGCTTTATACAATCTCTTAAGTTTTTCTCTTATATTTTGTACATTTTCCATAACTTGTCTTCTCACCTGCCTTTACAGTAAAACACACACACAACTGTTTGTGTTGCTTTTCAAGGCAGCTGGAATTCGATTATTTTGTCCTCTCTGGGTGTTTTTCTTCTGTTTTTTTGTTTTTTTTCTTTTTGCATCAAACTTTGTATTCTGTTGCAGCCCAGAGTTGGCAGCCTTGTTGCAATCTAGTGAAATCAATAGGATTTTCCATGCTTGGGATGAACCCAATCATCCATTTGCCATACATGGAATACCTCTACTAAACCCCTAAACTGTTATAGCTGGAGGTTGAAACTACCGCATGGCAAAACAAGAGTGGTAGTAGGTTGCTAAAGTAGGCTACAGTCCGGACAACTCTTCTCTTGTCGAAATCAGTCTTCCTATTTTTATGTTGCCATGCAGAGTGGATAAATCAGAGACTGAAGAAGTGTAGGATAGAGATGGACTGGTTAATCGGTTTGATCAATGCCGACTACTGGTATCGACAGAACTTGGCTCTGATAGCGGCCGATGGCTGATATTAGGCTTCTCGACTGGAATTACTGACTTTGACTAAAACTAACAGGGTTTCTCCAACCATTTTGGACACTTCACACCTGTTAACAAAGTTTTTTCACAGCATCTCAGCCAAATGGAGAGGAGAAAACTATGCTGAGGGTTCTCTACCATGTTTGGCTGTGATTTATGGTCTCGTCTAGGATTACTTCAGAGCGAAATGCTTAATCTCATCAATGAGCGTATTTGTTTAACTTTTTTTCTTGCTAATGTCTGAGTATAGTGGGAAAATCTTCATGTGTTTTTTTTAATAAATATTGGAATGATAATAGTCAGATATTATGTGAAAATACATACATTTTTAGTCAAATAGCATCAAAAACCAATAGCAACTGTAGCACCAAAGCCCCCCAGAAATCTAGGGAAACCCCTGAATAAGAGTTTATTGGTGAGTGTTTAATTAGGTTTTTATTACTTTTTCAGTGATATCAGCCATTTCCCTCCCAGCTATCGACTTTTTCCTCCTGCAAACTGTCGTTGTTATATTGGCCTTAAAAATCCTCTATCAGTCGACCTCTTCTGCAGGATGCAGGTCAGGAATATGATGCCACTGATTAGAAATGTAGGTTCACCGTGTAGCTGCAGTGATACATCTATTAGTTGTCAGCTATTGAATTAATCTACCGCTATTTTGATGATAAGAAATCAGAAAAAAATCAATTCTCTGATTCCAGCATTTTAAATGAGACTATTTTCTTTCCTGCTTTGTGAAAGGAAACTGAATTGGGATTTGGAGGTTTGGATCAAACAAGACATTTGAGGACGTCATCTCACACTTTTTCACTGTTTTCTGACTTTTTATAGCCCAAACAATCAATTAATCGAGAAAATAATCCACAGATTAATCAGTAATGAGCATAACTGTTAGCTGCAGCACTACTTCACAGCTCCAAAATGTGGAGGTCGTCTTAAGCAGAGAGACAGACAGATTTGGAAGGAGAACGTAAGCCATATGGGATGGAAGAAGCTGATTTGGCAGAGCCATGAGGCAGGCGCAGTTTGCCCGGCCTCATGTGTAGTCTCTGGTTTGTGGGTCGGTGCGTTGGTGGGGCCGGGCCCTGCAGCTGCTGCCGTGCGGCTTCGAGTCGAGCAGGAGAACCGAGCCCCGTCTGCCTCCCTTTCAGGCCGAGGCTCACCACACCAAGACGCTGCACTGCGCTGCGTTTGCTAACGTGGGAAGATGAAAAGGAACATCAGATGTTTTTTGTATTACTCACACTGTGTGTGTGTGTGTGTGTGCGCACATGTGTGTGCGCACGTGTGTGTGTGTGTGTGTGTGCGTGTGCGTGTGCGTGTGCGCGCGCACACTGTCTGTCTTGGACTATATCTTCAGCACAGTCCAGTCTGCAGTTGATTACCTTACTCCTGTTTCATAGTCTTCTGTTGGTTCCCAAATGCGTCGACTATGTTAGGAATGTTGCCCCCCCCCCCTCCAACACGGTTTTTATTTGTTTGGAGGGAGCACCACCTGGTTTAGCTGTTTTGTAAGGCGTGGCCAGAATTTTTTGAATTTTTTTTTTTTTAAACGTCTGTGTTGCCAGCTGTCCAATTATTTTCTAGACAGAGACCATGTTGGTTGTAACTGAGAATGGAAATAAGAAAAATACTGTGTGGATATGTATGATTGTATGTATTTGTTGGAAATTACATGTTGCTTCCTCCAAGTGACAGCAAAGTGCATTTCAACTATAGCATGTCAGGTTTCATATAATGCAGAAGGAAGGAGAGACAGACAAATGGAATGAGGAACTGGGGACTGACAGGGAAAAACCTTCAGATACAGTGATAATAAAGTTTGTGTCTTATAAATATATATAAATATTACATATTTTTAAAGGTATAAATGTTTCCTTTAAAATGTACATTTATATTAACATTTATACCTATACTGTCTCTATTAGAGAGCTTTTATTTTAAGAAAAGAAAAAATCTGTGTTTCTGTATCAGTAAGTTACAGACATTAGCTAAACTGTTTTGCCATGCTAAGTTGACGAGGTGATGCTCTACTCAGTGTTCACAAACAAACCTCCATTAGAAAGACATCCAATTGTCTCACTGTCTCTGTTAAAGGTAACTCTCCTCTCGTCACAATGTTTTTGGTTTGTTATGAAACTCTGGTGGGCCAAATTAGCCTATGTCAGGCTGCCACAGTCTGTATAATTAATAGGAAACACTGGTCGTACATATAAGATGAACATCAGACATGCAGTGCAGTTTACATATATATTTGGTGTTTGTGTCAGTAGAGACACAGATTTCATTCCCTGTCAGGTACCCTGTCACTGTTGAACAATCAACGCTTAGTCGGATCTCTGCGTCTTGTTGTGCCGTCCTGTCCTTCACTTTGCTTCTACATATTTTATTCCCCCCCAGCAGCCTTGTGTCCAAGGTCAAGCCAGGCTCAGTGAAATAAGGATATAGTGAGTCATTGTTTTTCAAAACAAGTGACAGTGACCCATCACCTTTCCTGTCTCACTTCTTTTTCTTTTTCTCTTCCTCATTCTTGTTCTGTGTTTTCTAATCTGCCTCTCTGTCTCCCTCTGCCTGCACCTTCCCTTCCCCTCTCCTTACGTGCTGCTCCACTTCTCCACCTTGCCAACACCGGAAGGTAGCGAAAAGGAGGCAAGCCAAAGTCGCCACCAGTGTGATCTGATTTAGGCCTTTCTCTTCTCTTGGCCAGCCATCTGACAGCACGGGGCCTGCATGTTGCTCTTTTCTACCCGCTTCAATCTGCCACAGCCTGGCCCCGTGCCACAGCTGTAACGGGACCCAGCGTTGTATATAAATAGGTTCAGCCTGCTCCCCTTGCCATGCTTCTCAATGAAGGAACAGTTGCTTCAACCCACACACTGCCTTGCTCTGCACTCTTATTTCCCTTCTCAAGCCCCCTCAACCTTCATGTGATGTCCTCAAATGTGGAAGTACAGTACAGGTCAGACACGGTGTACATATTTGCGACACTATTACTCACTATTAAAAGACTTTTTGCCTGTCTGGTTCATTTGCACACTGAACCTGATTCCTCTCCTTTTTCTCCCTGCCTTGCTATTTCTGTCCTCAACTCTCTTTGTTTTGGAGGTACAAGTTGGTACATGTTAATCAAAATGCCTCTCGTGCAATTTCTCGGCATCATTTTTCACTGTAGAAGCCACAGCTTGGCAGTGGGCGCACAGGGAGCTGGCTTTACTTCTCAGGACTTTCCACAGCTATATTAACAAACAAATGCATTTTTCCACTGGCAGTCCACTTGGCACCACGGCCGCATGTTCTTTCTCCTGGGGTTTTTGTTAGGCAACTGAGCTGTTGACAAATCTATAATCAGCAGATCACCTCATCAGTGGCAGCGTGTGCCTAAGCTGACAGGGAGAGGACACTTCTCACAGTCCAGAGTTAGCTTCCACCTGGTTTCATGCTAGACAGGTCTGGTTTCACACTAAGCTAACGTGCAGCTGCCCTCGGCTTCGGCAAAGTCCATGGCAGGCCGGTCCTCGGGCCACAGAAGGCCCCCTCTCTTGCCTTCTAAAACTGCCAGTGTGATCCACTTTCTCGCTGCCAGCCAGGACCGCGCTAGCCAGCCAGCTACTGTTAGTTGATGCATATTAAATTCTCTGCAGGGAGCACAACTCTAAAAATAAGAGAAGTATCTGTCTGAAATTGTAGCTACACTATAATGGAGGTTGCAGCTGTGGGTGCTGACTGTATAGGGGAGATGTTACATTGCTATGACCTCAGTTGCACTGCTCATGCTCAAGACATGTTTGAGCTGTAATAATGGTGAGCTTATTCTGCTAATATCAGCTTCATGCAGTATTGGATGTAGAGAGGCATCAAACATGAGGCACACTTTACTCTCAATACTTGTCATTCAACCTCATGTATTTTTATCAGCAAAGATGAGTGCAGGAATAAAAAACAGTGGGCCATTGACTAAGGTTGTCACAGTGCAGAAATTTCCACCTGTGGCTCAGTAGCATGATATACGGTATTAGTACAGCGCATCTATACTGTAGATGCTTGTCACAGTCTAATTTGTCACACTGTAGTTTCAGAATGAACTGAAAATATTCTAAGGCTTCTCTTGATTTTACAACACATTACATTACAGAAAAACACATTACATGCAAAACTCCTGCAGGTTAAAGTAGACTATCCAAACACTTTTAGCGCTGACAGACTCTAAAGAATCAAACCAAAAAAACAGCCTAATATTGTATTTTGCAGCGTTGCTTCAGCAAAAATAAATCAGACTTAGGCACATCCAACATGCCCATCCAATGTATATAATATAATAATATATATTTAATTATATATTGTATATAGCTAATTATATGTAATATATAATATATACGTATATAAAGATGGACACCGATGTAGCCTTCCAAAAGTGAAGCCAAAGCATCTCGATCTCCCCCTTGTGCCTGGCTACAGAGTAGGTCATAAATCCCTCAATGTTATTCTACTGGCCAAACTAAAAACTTCAAAGTACACATCCAATATATTTTTCCCAAAGGTGATTTAAGTCTTTGTAGGTAGATTTCATGAGGCTGATTTGTGTCCAAAGTTATTTGATATTATAAAACCGGGTGATTTGATAGCTGTAATGACCAGACGTCAGACGTGCAGCTGCAAACCAATCAGGCCAATGAATGGTGTCACGGTGTCCATCTTTATATACAGTCTGGTGCGGACAGACTAGCAGTGTTAATGATAACGAAGCCGTAATGCAATGCTCTCTGTATTTACACTGGTTCTTTTAAAATGAATGTTATTGGAATAGGAAAGTTTGGACAGTGCTTTATGTCAGTAGTACGGTATAACACCATTGCTGTTACCACGACAGCCCTACCGTTTACATCAGATTCACCCATTGCTAAGGATTTAAAGCTGTATTATGATACTAGTGATATATGCAAAAAGTAAAAGATGGGGCGAACAGATGTTTTTTCTCTTCAGTCACACTGCTGTGAGGCTGTGAGCGCCCTCCAAAAACCACAGATCTTAAGATGTGCTGTGTATTTGCCATTCCCATGTCATCACATAATGTCTTCACATTGTGGCTACATGGCGTCTTCAACATGAAGACTTTCTGTGGGAACTTAAGCATGGACCAGAGCTGAAAGATTTGGTACAAGTATTAGTTTTTTTTTCAGAATGTCACTTTATAATTAAAATCTGTCTAGTTGCCAAGTAGATTAAATGTACTGGAATTTTTAAGACATTGTTGGTACAGAGTCATTTTGACAGCTTAGATTTTCAGATTACATTCTTTGCACATGACAGAAAGCCAAAGGGCTGAGTGGATTATACATATACTCTGTCACTATTACAGTATACACAATCAATGCTCAGTATTTATCAGGTGCTTTTAGACATGCAAACTTTACTCTCCATGTTTAAATCACCCACATGAATTGCTGTAAAAAAAGTATTTATATTGGTGTTTGCCCAGTTTTTTTTTGGATTGTTCCATTCACCAAAAGGCATTAGTGCCACTGTGTCAATGCCAGCACAATGTGATTCTCTGTGGTATTGTGTAAATGGTCCAGTCTTATGAAAATAACAATTTTTTTTCTCTCTGGAACATTTTATTCAATGTATTCAGTTAATGTTACAGCTTGAATGTGTGAGAAACCTCATAACTATTGAAGCACCAAGCATAATGGCAAATATGTGTTAGATATGTTTGTTATTAAAACCTCTGGAAACCTCAATACCTGTCATATGCACATAATGATAAACATCAAAAAGTATTAGAAATAAGTAAAATAATATTTCAGTTTTTATAAACTTTCTGATATTGGGTTTGAATTGGGCAATGTTTGGCTATTGATTTATTATGAAATTAATCTCCCAAACCAGTCATAAAAAAAAATCACAGTCAGTTGTGCCACCCAAATTAACTATATTATCTATAGAGGATATGCAAGTCACTGCAGTTATACTAACTAAGTGGGGGGAAAGACAACTTAGCCTACTGAGGTGCAGTGGCTAGCTTGAATACCATGAAAACAAAAAACACATCTGAAATGGAAAGGAGCTGTTGTGTGATTATGTAGAAACACGCCTCTTTGGTCTGTCATGTAGCTGTAAATTGCCTTCACATCTTCATTTCAACATTCTGTAGCACTTGCCTTGCTTAGCTTACCGGTAGCTGTAACAGCTAACAGGCCCTACACAGTAACTATTGACACTTTTTAGTCAACATGGTTACATCTTTACTTAAAACTGTGGAGTTGTGGAATGTACTACTAATAAGTTAACTGCATGGTTGGTGTTAGCTTACTTACTACTAGTAAGCTAACACCAAGAAAAATACTTCTACAATAACTAACATTGTCCAGAGTTGGACACTTTTTAGCTAACATTCTATCAAATTTTTGACTTAACTACCAAAAATTGTGTTATGTTTCCAATTGATTAAGTGGCAGGCTATATTTAGTTTGAACCATGTTTTTTTTTTTACCTTTGTCTTTGCCAGTGTTGGGAAAAGACTGCTATCGCTTTAGCCATGTTACTAGCAGCTGTCTTTTAGCTATTATTGGCTAGAACGTAAAAGTAGTGTGTTGTGTAGGTTATGATTTTCAAGTATTATTCAGAACACAGTTTAATGTGGAAAAAATGTATTACATGACTTTAATTGAAGCAGATAATCATCTTCTAAAGCAGCAGTGTTTCACCCCTCAGTCCTTGCTTAGTGGGAGTGTTCTGGTGGGAAACTGATGTCAGTGAAAACCCTCTATCTGCTCTCTCAAAAACAAAGATTGGCTTGGTGTTGTTAGTGTGCTGTTAACCACAGATGCAGTGTTTTAATGCTATCTAATGTTCAGATTTTGCTAACATGTTTAGCCCCAGTGACGTGTAGCTAACATTACTATTTACTAACAAGATGTCAATCAAAATGTGATCTTCCACACCACCAGAGCAGAGTGGTCTAAGCAACAAAATGAGCTGTTTCTGGACCAGGTTTTGTAATAGTTATGAATGTTTATTTTATGTTTTATTTTAGTTTTTTGTGGATGCTTAACGAGACACTCAGCTTTGATATCATACATGCATTTTTACTCTTTCATTCCAAAATTCCAGAGGCTTTAAGAGAGCTGACATTTCTGAGGATGTGGTTGCATTTATATTTTTAACCAAGACTTACATCCAAAATTGTACAGAACCATTACTTAGTTAATCTCTTGCTGAAGACTTAAACTCATTCACCTCACTCCATCTCCTTGCTTTCATTCTCTGCTGTTCCTGTTTGTCTGACGCCCCCTATACCTCCCTCCCGCTCCTCTCTCTCATTCCTGCTGCCAAATTAAGTGTCAAACAGACAGGGAAGGCGGGTGGATGGCCCACATTTCTCATATAGAGGTCCACACAGTATGGTACAGTACGTTCCAGTCTGTATGCTCTCTCTTTCTCTCTCTCTCTGTTATTTTTCTTTCTTTTTTTCTCCGATGCAGACCCCCTCAAGCCCACCCCACCCCCACCTCGCCTCCACCAGGCTCATTAGCTGCTGATTGAGTTGTTATTGTAATTAAGAGCTCCTGTACGGCCAGTGAGAGCACCAAGCTGTCTGCTTATGGGTGGTCCTCAGTGGGAGGGTGGACTATAGAGGGGTCACGGTCATTGTCCACCAAACCCCCTAACTCTCCACCCACACAATGTCTACCAGGTTTTTTCCCCTGTATCACATAAGCCACAGTTGGTCAGTTTATGTAATTCATAACATAAATTAGAACAGCAGATTATTTCAAACTGAGAGCCATTGTTTAACTTTAATGTTTGTTTGATCATCTGAAAGAAAGCTCTGCCTTACAGGTCTGCAACTAACCATTATTTTCACTGCTGATTAATCAATTGAGTATTTTCACAATCTGTAAGTTCTTTGGTATATTAAATGTATAAAACCAACTATTGGTTTTAAACTATTCTTTACAGAAATCAAAAGGCAGAACATTCAAAACAATTATAAAGATACCATCTTTTTTCCACATCACATGAGTAAAACGGCAAAATACTGAAACATTGTGTCAGGGTGTTAGCTGAGAAAGAAAAATAAACCCAAAAGAAAAATGTATATCATGGTAATGATACATAGAGTAGTTCTGAAATCAGACAATATTCAAATTTAAGAAGCAGGAGTCAGAACAGTTTGTGATTAATGTAATAGTCAACAACTAATTGATTTGCTTCCTTATTTGATCAAATGTGCTCAAACTGTGCTGCAGGTGTCTTTCCATGCTGTTTCTGTCTCTTTTTCCCCACATTCATCCCGTCACATACTCAGTCCCAGGTCGGCTTTGTTAAACTGTTGTAAGGTAAATATGGCTCACTGTAGTGGGTATTAACCCC
>JAPQRN010000019.1:24932910-24945549 GCA_037367275.1 Coranthus polyacanthus
TGTGTGTGTGTGTGTGTGTGTGTGTGTGCGCGCACTTGCATGTATATTGACACTTGTGATGACAGTATCACTCTCTCCCTCCCAGCAATCCTAGTGTTTTTGTTTACCCCCCCCCTGTACTCTCTCCAGGCGAGTGTCTTACATCAGATCACTCAAAGCATTTATAGCAAAGCTTTTGAAGCTTAGGACTCCCACCGTGGCCAAATATAGTAAATGTGAATCCAGCAGCTATGTGTGTGTGGAAGAGTGTGTGTGTGCATGTGTTCTCCTGAGTAAATGGCTCTGGGGTAAAAACGTGTTTGTTATTGTTCCCAGCACTTCGCCTGTAGACAACACTGCCAATTAAAGGGGAGGTTTTATGTGTTAAGAGCAGGAAGTGTTGCCGTGTGTGGCTGCATGCTATTGGCTGCCCCGCTTCTCCCATGTTTCTTCCCTGGGGACTGAGCAGCCAGGGCTCTTTACTGCCACAGCCAAATGAAAGGTAAACACAGCACACCTTTGATCAGGCTTTGCATTTAAAGCCCTTACTGGAACTGTGTCTGTGTGTGTGTGTGTGCATGCGTGCATGCATGTAAGGGAAGCAAATTATTGAATGACACAGCGAGGTTTACATGCGTGTGTGTTTAGCTTAATGAGAGATAAGCTCTCCAGGATGCTACCGCCTCCTCCTCCTCCTCCTCCTTCTCCTTGTTATTCAAGCAGGAGTGAAATCATCCCTCCATCCTTCCCCTCCATCCCCTCCCCTCATCCAGTGAGCATGAAAACAAAACAAGGCGTTGTATGAATGAAAGTGGGAGGGGCCGAGTGGCCTAGAAAGGCAGGCAGGCAGGCAGGCAGATAGAGCGATAGATAGATAGTGGTGCAGGGCAGGGTGAGGCTGTGGCAGAGGGGAGAGGATAGAGAGAGAGGACAGTGGAGTAGGAGGAGGGGATGAATGAATGAGGGAGCTGACTGGAGCATGTTTGGCATAGCAGCTAGCTTGTGCAGCTTGGCGTTAGCGTGAGCAGAATGGGGAATATCACTGCTGCAGTAGTTTGCTACTGTAGGACTGTTACTCCCTGCTGTGATGGAGTCAGATAAAAATAGAAGAGCAAAAGGGTAAAAAATACAGGGTTTTCCCTTCCATTATAAGGCTTAGAGGTGCAGCAACCAAGTCATTTTGGGCAGCACCTAACCTGAATGAATGTAAAATCAATGTGGAGAGAATGTTGTAGTTATGTTTTTATTTTGTATAATGGTCCAAAATAATGCCATTCTAAATGGTTTATTGAGGACCCCCAAACCCTCTTGCAGTGCAAGTCTTTCACAAACGTAAGGAAAATGCACATTTTAACTTTATGTGAAAACAAGTGCACAATTTCTAGTTACATTGACATCAAATTATCCACAGCCCCTAAGACTCCCAGAAACCTTGAGAAAACTATGGGCAAATATACGTCTGAAGAAGAAAAATAACTGACATACAAAGACAAATAGCAAGGTGGTGCATTGATTTTTGCTTCTGTTAATTCTACTGGCGGTGTAAACAACTGCCTTTCATAGTCCTGTATTGAATGGATTTGATGTAAAGCTCATTTACTAGCCAGACCTATCAGTTTTGGCCGAGCTCCAGCCCTAAGCTCGTTCTAATTCACCCCAACAGCAACAGTAGCCTGTTCCTCCCTGGCATGCAGCTCCTCAGCTGTGTCTGCCCCCTCGTCTGCCCCAGCAAGGCCAGGGTTAACCCTGGGCGTCTCTCCTCCCAACATGGAAGAGGCCATTGAATGGCTGCCTCCCCCAGCCAGCAAACACATTGGCTGAAGCCGAGGGTGGATCTCGGGCTGGAGCGGCACTCCGGCATGGATCCTGTGCCGGAGCTGGATCGACAGAGCCTCCCCTCCCCTCCCCGCTCTGTGAAACGATGCCGCGGTCACAGCATGTACACACACAGCAGACAGACGGGAGGGGGAGGGCCAGCTATTCATTTTTGTGTGTGTCAGAGTCGACTGCGTGCAGCGGCGGGCTCTAGCAGCTCACTGTAAAGAAAATGTAGTAAAGCGACCCCTGCATGAACTACCTCAAAAGGTCAGAGATGATGGGTTTTTTTTCTACATTAGTCATTTTCTCCCTCCCCTCATCCCTTTTTTTTTTTTTTTTTTCCTCATTGTTCTTTCCTTCAGCCCTATTAGCCCGCCCCTCTCTCACCCTGCCACAACCCCGTCTGTCTGCTCTGCTTTTTGTCAGGCAGCACAATGGGCAGCCCTCCTGTGCAGGAGAGTGGGGGTCCTAGCTATATCCTTGGCATCAGAGCTCATCTGATGTCCTCACTTAGGTGGCATCCCATGAAGGCTGACACACACACACACACACACACACACACACACACACTTCCCCACTGCTCTTTTGCAGCTATTTTTATATCAGGCACTCCCAAACAATGTATCTTTTAACATTTTTTGTGCTGTTACAGAACAATGAACACAGTAAATGTTTCTGTTTCATATCATCTTATACTCTTTTATTGATGACAAACATGTACCTTTTTATTTGATTTAAATCTGTTCCTCACCATACTCTTTTTAGTTGAGTTAACGGCTCATATCAAGTTGACAGTGAGCACATTTACATGCTAATACACTAATATTTCACTATGATTCTGAATATGACAGTATTCTGAATTTGACAGGTGGCACGTAAACAGTGTGTTTGTCTGAGCAAATATTGAAAAGCTGACCTTCATTGAAGATATCCCTGCAACCAACCAGGACTTGATTACTGGCTGTGGATGGGGAGTGTCGTTTTAGATAATTAGGAACTTTTTTGGGATGAGGGCAAAACCCAAACAATTTTGTGCATGTAAACATAGTCAGTGTAGTGAGAAACATGGTCACAGAGTCATGATCGGGGTCGGTGATTAAGGTATAATGTCTAAATTTCAAAATGTCTTAAAACAACTTGTGTACTTGCATCATATCAACCGTTTCCAAAAACTGTTCCAATTCTGATAAATCCATAATCTTATTCAACATTACTGGCCTGTTTCATTTGGTTGCCTGTCAGCGGTGTCATATCCCTATTACTAATGTTAACATTCTACGTTACTTCAACTATTTCATTAGAATGAAATGACCTAATGTGAATGTACGTCACTAAACGTAATGTAAATAAATCTTGAATACATTATCTCATCTGTTAACATGATGTCTGCCCGAGTCCTGTCAGATGTTCATCAGTGATGGTGAAAACAACTCCTCCCATGATCCCGTGCTGCTTCATGATGTCATCTACTACTACGTCTTTTAGTATTTTTTTTTAGATTGAGAGAGACCGTAGCAGCAGGAATTACATACTTTGCAAGTACAGTTTTATAAATTGTGTAATTTTCTATCTTTTACCATTTAAAATTGGACTTGTGGTTTATGCTTTGCTACCTACCAAGGTGGATTTTTTTTTTGTTTTTTAAAATTATTATTATTATATTAAATATAACCTTTACCAACCCATGGCTTACAGTGATTTCCCATCCTGTGTGCGGTCAGAGTGTCTGCGTACAGTGTGGCTGGTGAAAAGGTCAGTGCCTGGTAAAAGGTGACATATAATGAGTCTCTTCTGGCCCCGAGAGAAGGCAATAACAGCTAGTTTATTAGATCATTATAGTGCACAGGTCAAACCTAACAGCTAATCCGATCACAGCTGACACTCAGCCTCTGTGACCAAACGGTGTTTCCCGATAGGTCAAATGAATCCTGACAATGACATATAATGTTCGGGCCTCTTAGCAGTTAAGGCCGTGTCACTTTGACGCTGCACGCTGCTGCTGTCGTGGATACCCAAGTGCATGTTTGACTGCTTATACTGCTTATACATATTGGGTTTTTGAATTCTGGTTAGCATTTGTCTACCTGTGCACTTTTATGCAAAATAAGATGCAGTGTTTGTACAAAAATGAGGTCGTCTGATAATATTCAACTTGTTGATATAGGGCAGGGGGATAAAACAGTGTTTTTTATTGCGGTATAACTTTATATTGCTATGTGATATACATGCGTTATACATTTTACTTTTGTCTTTAGGGTTTAATTTAGGGATGCACGATATTATCAGCCCGATATCGGTAGCAGCAGATATGAAAATATCTGCCATTATTCCTCGCCAATATTGTGACATCTTAACTATGCACACACAATGAATGTGAATTACTTTACTTAAATTAAATGTGTTACTATCATATAATTTGTTCTCCTTCCTCCCTATTGCTTCAAGTAGAAATAATTTCCTTATTTTTCAGGAGTGAATGTCTACATTTGTAAAATGATACATTTATGCTAGAATCAAATGCTGTTTGTCTTGTTTTATGTCTGCATCTACAACAAGTAAGAGTAATAGATTTATTCTAGAGTAGTAAATCAGTTTTTATTTCATCAATGAAATAAAAACTGATGTGTGTATATGTATTGGTATCAGCCAAAATCCAATACTGTGCATCCCTAGTTTAATTTGTTTACTTTGTCAGTTAAAACACTTGAAACAAAATGTTTCAGTGTTTTCATCTTGTTGAATTAGGGCTTGAAAACTGTACACTGGCTTTTGTAACATTAAAACAAATGAGCAAAACATGAGCAAATCAGAGGCTACAGGTGTGTTTTACAGCGTTGTTATGTCTCATGTCGTTTTCCATCATGTCATCTTTTATATAGTTTTTGTCTTTCATCTTATTACATTATTTGCGTCTTGTTACATCTTACATTGTTTTCATATTGTTGCATCTTTTACAATGTTTTTGCCTCATCATTTTTGACTTGTTGCGTCTTTTACACCTACGTCGATATGTTTTATACAACGTTTTCATCTTGTTGCATCTTTTATGAATAATTTAAAACCACTGTTTTCTCTAAGTTTTACTCAGGACCAAAAGTCAGCCTTAAAACTTGAAATAATGATTTAACATTTATTGTGACAGAACATTTTTCTCATGCTAACATCAATGGCCGTATCGGCCAGCATTATGTTGATACAAAAATGGCTTAATGATACAGTACTTGCTGTACTTTTGTCTAAATAGATAATTTGTTGTCTTTTTTGGCTGTTTGGATCTGGTTGCTTATGTCAATAGTAACAAAAAGGAACAAGGAAGCCACTGGTCTAGATATTCTTGCTGTTGGTTTGTAGGGTCAAAAGTTTTCAGAAGATTGTATTCATTCTAATGGCAGCTCTCTGTTGCCATTTTCTTTTTGGAGTAACCACAATAATACTGCAGCAAAAAGGCAACTTGAACCACAAAGCTTTGCACGGAACACCTGTTTATAGTTGAAGCAGCTGTGTTCATGTGTGTGTACGTACACACCTAACAGTCACACGGCTCCCTCACTGCCCTCAGATCAGAGAAAACCTCCACTCGGTGGCCGTTCAGACCACAGGATTGTGCTCTGTCCACCGCTTCTTGTTTGACTGTTTTGTGAGCCTGGAAGGAGAGAACCATCCCTGACTCCATGCAGCCTCAGTTGTTTATTTTGGACATTTTATTTTTGTTTGACTTTGCTTCTGTGGGATATTTGTGTGATTCTGTGATCTTTAGATAAGCCACACCGCCCTCCCACTCATCTTCAAATTCCACTCAAGCAGAAAGTAGAGTTTTCATGGACACAGTATGGTCTTATGTCCAGTTATTTTGCAAAATTGAGCATTTTTCTCTTCGTTTGGACCTTCTCACATGGACAGAACTGTTTTTTAAAATAGAGGGGGAAAATACCTGTTTAGAAAACTATTCATATTAGTGTGGACAGAGCATTAATCATAGGTCGTTCTGTTCCAGAGATTCTCATGTGTTACACCTGATAATAATATCTCCTTCCCCTTCTCGTCTCTCCTTCCGTCTTTCCTCAGTGTGTTTGGACAACTGTAAACACGGTGCGTGCAGCCTCCAGGGGGCCTGCTGTCATGACCAGTGCCTGGGCGGCTGCTCTGAGTCGGGGAACGCCAGCAGCTGCGTGGCCTGCAGGAACCTCCAACATGGAAACACCTGTGTAGACAAGTGTCCTGCTGGATACTACGTCTTCAGAGGATGGCGTTGTGTCAGCTTCTCCTTCTGCCAGGTGGGTGATTGATGGACTTGTCAAGGTTAAAGGGGGATTGTTAAGGTGAAACCAAATCATATTAGTTTAATGTAATGTACTTATACTGTAGGCCGGGTGATAAACGTTAATTATATTTATACCTTTTGTGTTTAGGGTTTATTTTGTTCAGGTTCTCAGTTAAAACACTTTCAAATATTTCAGTGTTTGGTTGTTTTACTTAAATTTACTGTTTGTATATTTCGATATTGAACAAACATTTTATCGTTAGAATTGTTTAGAACATTTGACATTTAGATTTACAGACCTTTTACATCAGTTTTTTTTGTCTCGAATAAGAACTCAGATTGTTCATAACATTGAGACAAAATAAAGAAAATGAAAAGAAAGGGAAAGAAAATGAACAAAATAAAAACTGAATCACAAAATCAGGGACTCCAGGTGTTTTTGTCTCAATGTATTTTGTGGTGTTCGTATTGTTTTCATCTTGTTACATCTTTTATGTTGTTTTCCTCTTGTTATACGTCTTTTATGTAATATTCGCGTTATTGTGTCTTTACATTGAGTATTTTACACCATTTTCTTCTTGTTGCATTTAAATTTAAAACCACAAATAACCCGTCTGTTTTCTTCAACTTTGACTCAGTATGAAAAATAAAAAATGTGCTGTCCTGTTGTCGTTTTTTTTAAATCCAGGAACTCCACAACCAGTGTAAGCAGACAAAGAAGTTGAACCAGGACAGGGAGTCAAACTGCTACGAATACGTCATCCACAACGGGGCCTGTATCCCCGAGTGTCCCTCAGGATACACTACTATAAACTCCACCACGTATGTCTGACACACACACACCTTTAATGCCAGTGTCAACAGTGCTGTGTTTAGGTGGCCATCATTACATGATCATAGATGTAACTGTCATCCACAACACCACCACCACCAGGACAAGTGTGTTGTGATCACTCAACACATTCAATAACAGATGCACATTAGACACGATGACTTTGAAAAATTGATCAAACAAAAAGGCAGAAGTATTTTTCCACTCTGGAAAATCCTCCTATTCAGTTGGACCAATGATAGTTATAGATTCAGTCTGTAGTGAAAAGGGAAAGAAAAAAAAGAAAGGGGAAAAACATCACCTTTTCATCGGTTTTGCTCTTTGTTGAATATAAGCACTGCTGCTTAAAAACATGCAGGTTCATGAATAATTGAACAGTGCCCTTGCATGCAGTCAATGCAATTATCTCCAGTTTACCACCAAAAACATTATCTTCAGTTTGCTTCTTACATATAGAACACTCTGCAGAAGCTGAATCCTTTAATTTTGCACTTTTTATTCATTCATTTCTGTCTTTATGTCTTTCCAAGTGCAGTGACATTTAATAGCATAAAAGCAGTTTGAAGCTTTTTAAATATCATCATCAGGTAATTGATGTAATTACCTCATTACATCAATTATGATGTAAGATGCTAAAGTGAATGGGAAAGACCACGTGTTAACTGATATAAGATTGGAAATACGTCCTGTTACTCATCACTGTTAACTATCAGTTACTCATAATATCCTTAAAAAAAGTGTGGGGACAGTTCAT
The DNA here is from genome assembly GCA_037367275.1 of Coranthus polyacanthus. NCBI lineage: Eukaryota > Metazoa > Chordata > Actinopteri > Kurtiformes > Apogonidae > Coranthus > Coranthus polyacanthus. The sequence continues at coordinate 24,940,555 of JAPQRN010000019.1, forward strand.
TACAAAGAATTACAGCATGAAATGTGGATAAACAGCAGCTCCACTATCAGATCATACTGATTTGATAATAAGTTACGGAATTAAAGCAACAAATAAAAGCCTGGGAATATATGATTTCATATAGAGTTGAGAGTTGTTTTATCTCCATCACCATCACATTTTGTTCAGAGTGATTACACAGCTGCACAAAGTCACAGAGCAAGAACAAATATTTATCCACAGCAGTTTATAAACATTTTGTTTGCTTTTTAGTATGGAGATGAAATGCAAGTTATTGTAAAGGAAGTCAAATGAGGAGTAAGGAGTACAATTCTTTGACTCCTGACATAGAGGCAATAAATAAAACCGATACTAATGAAAAGACAACAACGTAGAGACAATACAACACAGTATACAGGGAAGGTGAAAGCTACATCCACACTAGTGTTTTAAACGTTTCTGAAATAATTTCCAAACATTCTACCATGTCTGAACCACATATCAGGTGACCAGGGGCCTGATAACACTGCTAGTCATGGAAATTGTTGCAAATTGGTCGAATTACTGCTCGCCTGCTGTGAATGTAGTCAGTAGTATCATTGTAAAAATTATCTGCACAAAAGCCACTATCTAATTCAGTATCCATGTTGAATTAACAGCTGGTAGACGTCTTGTTTTCTTCCAGAAAGACTCACCTGACAGGGACATTCAGGGAAGGATACTTAGTGACTGATAAGATCCAATCAGGCACTGAATGCAGGTGTCATCATTTCCAAAAGTCTCCATTTTTGTCTTTCCACATTACAACACAACCCTGGAGTTTCTAAACTTAAAACAGGGTCAGCAGTGTTTTACATAAGTCTGTTTTTGGAAGGTTAAAATACAGGAGTAGTGTAAACATAGCAAAAGTTATGCATTTTAAAATGAGAATATGTTAGCGCGAACATAGCCTGTACAAGTCTGTACAGTCTCATTCAACAGGAAACATGCATGTATGTGAGTGTGATGTGTGTGTTTCATATGGGAGTGTATGTGTGAATGTTTCAAAGTCTGATGGTTTGGTGAAAGAAACCATCCCAGAGCCTGGAGGTGGTCTGGGCCTTGAGGAACATCTTGTCAGAATGTAACAGGTTGTTGAGATGCTTTGATGATCCCGTGGGCTTTCCAAACACACTGCCTTTTGTACAGTCCTGGCTGGAGGGAGGCTCACACCCTCTAATCCACTGGACTGTCCTCTCAGTAATGTCCCGGTACAAGACCCTTAACATCTTTGGGCACGTGCCAAACTTGTTCAACTTATCTTGGTCCCATGTGCTGTGGTTTGTGCTGTAATTGCTAAGGTAGTTGAGGCTGGTGGTCCGTCTGATGGTGATGGAGTCATACTGTACCTCCCCACTCTGTTCTACAATCAGCTCCTTGATTTTGTTGACACTAAGGCTGACGTCGGCCTCCTGACTCCACTGATCCAGGCCGCTGATCTCTGCCCAGTACAACACTTTATAATTGTTGTTAATTAAGCCAATCACGCTTGTGTTAGCAGCGCACATAGACGTACTACTACACTGGAGCTGTGTGTGCTCGCACACTGCACTCACTTCATGATCCACCTCCATAGGCTAGAATTCAGTTCCAGGTCCCAGAGTTTGGTGTTGGATGCTGAACTGTAATCAGGGTTTTCTTACCATTATAAGGCTTAGGTGCAGCACCAAGGCCACTTTGGGCACCACGTCAGGGAAAATTATTTAAAATCAAGGTGGAGGAAAATGCTGATATGGATACAAATGGTGCCAGATTGTGTTAGTCTTCTACAGATGACAGAAGGAGAAGGAACAAATAGCACGTTACATAAACAGTGTTTTGTGTCGCATTCAAAAATCACTATTTAACTGAAAACGGCAATGTTTCTAATCACTTCAAAGCAGTGAACAAAGGTGCACTGGAGTGAAATAATGTGACTAAGAGTTCATTATCCCAATTGCCAATTATTTGCTTATTGAAAGAATCATTTAGTTGGAACCTAAGTGCAACTTTACAGTGTGTCTGTGAACTGCTGGTCAAATGATTTAGATGAGATTATTTAATGTGAAAAGTGAGTAAATGAGTATTAAATCACCAGGGTAGCTCAAGCAGCAAGGACCTCGGCTCCAAGATGAAGCCTATTCAGAAGTATCTTAAAGTTGTAATACCGCTGACTGCCACTGGGGTTGGCTCCAAAAAGTCAATAATTTTCTTCCAGGACTCATTCCGGTCTCATTTGTTCTATTTGAACCCTCTAATAAGTGATCTGGTCCATCTTTAAATGTTTCCTCCCTTAATCAGATCTCAGCTAATAGAAAGCTGTCTACTGTGTCAGACTTTGATTGACAGATCGGTATGACGGCTCATTCACCTACCAAGTTGGATCTTCTGAGTTTTGGTTTATTTAATAAAACACATTTTATTAAATAGTACTTGTGGTTAATAGGTTCCACTAACAAGACTGTAACATGACTTTGTTCAGCAATGCTTGATGAAGTTTACCATTTTACCGAGTCAGTAAGCTAGCGCTTAGCATTAGCGCAGCTCTGACCCCTCGGGCTCCCATAGTTTTGCCCTTTTTGTCCAAATATGGTCACTTCTGGTTCCAAAAAGCCAACATATTGACGCAAACTACTGGCTTCAAAACTGTAGTTCAGAAACCAATGAGTTCCTCTGTCCACTAATATATTCAGTCTAGTAGCTACACTGTCAGGGACGTCATGTCTGGATCTTTATATCTTTCAGTTTTTTTGCTGCTACGTAAAGAATCCTTCAGGTCTATATACATCTGTAGAAACAGTGGAGCATGGTGGTTAAGGTGGTTAAAAGAGTATTTAACACAGGTGAAAGATCAAAGGTTTGAATAAATCCCCTGTAAGGGCAATTTGTCTTTAAGCACACTGAACCTCTTATCTTATTGGAAGTTGCCCTGGATAAAAGTGTTAGCCAACTGTCTTGAATCAAGCAAGTTCAAACACTATCTGGACTTCACCTGGTCCTGTTTAACTCCCAGCTTTGTCTCCATGTGCAACAAGCAAGGGCACGACCTTATTTGTGTTCCACTTGTAGCTGTGGGTGAAGAGGAAGCATAGACGGTGTCCTCAGTATGCATCAGTCGCTGTTGCTAAATTAGGAGGTGGTGTGTTTATTTTGCGGCTAAGTGCGTGTTTTGAAACCACTCGTCTTTAAATGCTTTCAAAATGGATACATAGGTTTTGCAATGAGGATAAAACATTTTCCAGTAGAAATGTGACGGCTGAAATATCCCTGTTGTCTGTGCGCAGGAGAATCACAGAGGCTGTCTAAGGAGTCTAGTTTCACAAAGACAGACCTTGACTAAGGCTTAGATCTTAGACTTCTGAGGCTTAGACTTCAGATAGATATCTATATGCATCTATTGGACAAAGGTGTTTAGTCCTTGACTGTCTTAAACAGGACAGGTTTTTTTGCTTTGAATTCTTGGAATTTTTTTCAAACTGAAAAACATGGCAGACCTTGCCATCACTTTAAACCATCAGTTCACTCCAGCAGAAAACTATTTACTTATTCACAGGACATTTTACCGGCAAAATTAAAGTATTTTGAAAAATGTAAACTGGAAAAATGTCACTAGTGTCAGGGCTTAACAGTCATGATAACTCTTCAGTCAGACTCAGAATAGTTGCTTTTGACTAAATAATCAGCACTCTTCTCATGCCTTTATTTCTGTTTTCTTTCTAAAAATGTCTTCTCTTCTCATTTCTTGTTTTTCACATTTTTTGTCCTTTGCTATCACTGGTTAGTTTAGTCAGAGTATACAAGCAAAGAGGTGAAACTCTGAAACTCAGAACAACAGCTTTCAGTCCAGCATGGCAGAGGTGTAGCTCTGCCGTTACGCACTGATCTGCCATTAAACAAAAATTAGGTTTCACTTCTTATCAATATAAGTTGTTTGACATTACCAAAGTGTGTAGACATAGAGATTAGAGGAAGAAGATGAAACTGCTGCTTTTTGAGAACCGCTTTCAGTCCAAAATGGCGGAAAAGTAGTGTGGTTGCTGTGCTCTGTGGCAATAGAACAGAATAGAATATTTCAATTTTCTGTTCTTATCAATAAAAGTTCTTTGGTTTAATTGACTGTTACTGTGGTAACAAATGTCTGCATTTTAAGTTAGCCTGGTAGTAAGTTTGCTAGTTTTGTAGGCCTAAAGCTGCATTGATTGTGGTGATTTTTGCCATCATTGGGCAAAAATTCTGTAATGACCTTTCATCATATTGTAATTCAAGTGGTCTGAGAAGAAACAAGAATTCTACCTCCTTCTCTGACTGACATCTGCAATTACAGATCGCTATTCAGATTCCGTCAGACATGACTCTACTGCTCTACTCCGTGACTTGACGCAGCAGCATGAAACGGCGTAAGGTGGTCTATCTTTATATACATTCTTTTGATTTGGGCCATGAGGAGTGAGGACAATTTCTCTCCTCTTTTCAGCTCCTGCAGCTTAGGCTTATCTAAGAACAAATGTGAGACTGCTCAGTCTAAAATGCCTTTATGAAACTGTCCCCAGTTTTTACTAAGAAGGTCTGCTGTGAAAGCTGTAGATCTTGGTATAAAGACAATAATTGGCTGTTTTACATGAAGGACAGAAAGGTGTATTTGTCAGTTTGTTGTGAAGAGAGCTAGTTATGTGCTGGAAATGTCCTGAAGCCGCAGGTGGCTGGATGATTAATGGTGTTTGTGTGCTTCTGGTATACCTGTATACATGCCATGTGTTTGTGCATATGTAGTATGTGTATATTCACACGGGTACATGCATTTGTGTGTGCAGAACATGTTTGTGACGACATTAGCCCATTCCCAAGTGTTTGGGTTACTATTTCCAGGTGCAGGCTGGGGAAAACATTCACCAGATATAGAGATGTGTATATATAGATGGTAAATAACACACTCACACAATCACCTGCTCAGGGCTTTCAGTACAACCAGTGAGAATGGCAAGGATATATCAACCTAAC
>JAPQRN010000019.1:24958759-24973579 GCA_037367275.1 Coranthus polyacanthus
TCCTCTCCTCTCCTCTCCTCTCCTCTCCTCTCCTCTCCTCTCCTCTCCTCTCCTCTCCTCTCCTCTCCTCTCCTCTGCTCTTTACAGGAGACTGAAATTTCCTCTCCTCTATCTCCTCTCCTTTCATCTCCTCTCCTCTTGTCTCCTCTCCTGCTGTCTCTCTTAGTATATTCGCCTTCTACGCGCTGGACAACCAGAACCTTCGTGAGTTGTGGGACTGGACGAAGCACAACCTAACCATTCAGCGCGGTCGTACGTTCTTCCACTACAACTCCAAACTTTGCATGAGTGAAATCAGAAAGATGGAGGAGGTAACAGGAACCAAGGAGCGCAACCAGAAGAATGACATTGCTGTACGCACCAACGGGGACCAAGCCTCCTGTAAGTTCATTACAGTATCAACCTGGAGATTGTCATGTGGTGTTTTTGTGCTTCGTGATAAATGTTCCTTCCTTCAGCAAATGAATGCCCTGAGCATCATGTAATTCTTCTTCTAGGTGAGACCACAGAGCTGAAATTTACAGTGATCAAGACATCTTCAAATAAGATTATGGTGAAGTGGGAGCCTTTTTGGCCCTTAGACTTTAGAGACCTTTTGGGCTTTATGGTTCTCTACAAAGAGGCGTAAGTATCTGACTAAAACCCTCCTTTGCTCCATTGATATTTTGATCCTCCTCACAGTTTGTTTGTGTCTTATCCATTTCTTCTCTTTCTTTGCAGCCCATATAAGAATGTGACGGAGTTCGATGGACAGGATGCGTGCGGCTCTAACAGCTGGGTGATTGCTGACGTTGATCCGCCACGCCGCGTCTCGGACAGCAAGAAGCAGGAAGAGCCGGGCCACCTGATCCGACCATTGAAGCCCTGGACCCAGTACGCCATCATGGTCAAAACCCAGCTCTCTGCATCTGATGAGCACCAGGCTCAGGGAGCGAAGAGTGAGATCATCTACGTTCGCACCAATGCCTCCAGTGAGTTACACCACACACTTACACGTCAACAACATGGTCTCTGTGGATGCTTAAAAAGTCTCCAGTCTAATCAACTTAATTTAAGGCCTTAAAATGTCTAAATACTTTTTAAAAATGAATGATGAATGAATGACATACAAATGACATGTTTTAAATATTTGACTGACTTGGGCTTGAGTTTTCTTGCAGACAGCCACAGTTATAATTACATGTTATTCGCCTTACATTACGTGTCTCATAGCCATAAAGAACATGTTAAAACCGTTACTTGTTTACATTTGCCATATGTTTGCTTCTTCCTCCCATCAATACTTGTGTCAGCTTGTCAGTACCTGTCAGTGATCATTAATATAGAGCAAAAACATATGCAGCAACGTGAATCACGTCACCTGCACACACGTATGTGTAAATGCCAAAACAAGTTTCTACTCTGATCACGGATTAATAAGTCTGTTGGAATGGAAGTGAAATGGGATTGTCATCTATATATAGGACTGACATTCGACCGGTCTCTGTCCTGTGAATTTGTGGTTGTTAAAATACATATCATATGGATCCAAGAGCTGTGAGTCATAAATAAATGATGTAATGTAGATCTCTTTATCGTGACACTATCCTGACTATGGTCTCCCTGCTTTCCTCCGTCGTCCTCAGAGCCCTCAGTGCCTCTGGACCCCATCTCCTCGTCCAACTCCTCCTCTCAGATCATCCTGAAGTGGAAGCCTCCCACCAACCCCAACGGCAACATCACCCACTACCGGGTCATCTGTCGTAAACAGCCCGAGGACAGCGACCTCTACAAGTTCGACTACTGCCTCCAAGGTCAGTATTCACAGGTGGCCCCCCTTGGAGTCTGAAGGAAATCAGCTACAGTACTGTACAAAAGTCTTAGGCCACCATTGGGTTTATTGGTTTAGCAGGTTACATATGCATACATATTCTTTGTCTCTGTAACAAGATACAACCAGGGAATATGTAAACAGCATTAAAAAAGTAAGAAAGAAAAAAGAGAGGGACATAAATATGTATGTTCATTACAACCCTGAAAAAACAAACTTTTGCACAGTACTGTATGTTCACCTTTTGTTTGTTTTTCCCTCACTGGGGTTATTACAATTAAAGAAAACTAATCCTAAAACTAGAAGTGAAAAAACTTTTTTTTTTGCATGTTTTTCTTTTGTTTTTACCTGTTCAAAAATATCAAATTGCACATAAAATCATCCTTGTTTTCAGCTCTGATTTGTATTGTGACTGTTGCACCAGTTGATCCTAATAAAAAGGATCTAGTATGAGGATGAAACGGTAACAGACTAGTTCCAATGTGTGACAGGCTGCATTCTTTCATCTTTCCTGTTTCAGCTTCTCCAAATCATGGTTTTGCTCATATGTGGAAAAACTAAAACTTTGACTCCAACTAAATAAAAACTCAGCTAAAATTAGTCAATTCCTGAAATAGAACTACTTCTGAACTTGTACATTTCACTAATGCTAAACTGAAATCAAAAAACAAACTGAAAGACTAAATTAAAACAGAAACTGATGAAAGTTTGAAGACAATAAGAACTCTGTCCCTTGCACCTGTTTCAGGAATGAAGCTGCCGTCTCGGACTCCGACCCACCTGGACAGCGAGGACGTGCAGAAGTGGAACCACACGGACGAGCCCACCTCGGGGGGCAAATGCTGTGCCTGCCCCAAGACGGACATCCAACTGAAAAAGGAGCAGGAGGAGATCGAGTACCGCAAGACCTTCGAAAACTACCTACATAACGAAGTCTTCGAGAGCAGGTACGCAGCCCGGACACCATCTCCAAACACGCACTAGTGTACAGTTTCCAAATCTACATTCATCGCACAGAAAGTTGTATGTGACACTAGGGCTATCTTCATCAAAACAATGACCAAAAGTAGATGATCTTGTGAAGTAGCGTAGGATCGTGGGATTTGTTTTTTTCACCACCATTGCTAGCACAATGCAAACAACGTAGAAGATGTAACAAGACAAAAACACACCTGTTGTGTAGATTTTGTGATTTAGATTTTAAACTCGTCTTCAATGAGATTGCATTGAATATAATTATGTATTTATTAGACTTTGAACATTGTTGCCAACATTTGATATTGGGTACGCACAGAAGTCAACAAAATATAGAACTCTGGCCTTTTTGTTTTTCGATATTTTAATCCAGAAATGTTACATATTGTAGCTTTAATAAATGGTATTTTACTTGTTGCTGTACAAACTGTAAATTGCACAGAAAAGGTTAAGGTCAACTAAGTACAACATTGACTTGTATCGTAGGACCGCAAGGAGCTTCTTGCTCTCTCCATTGCTTCCCTGGTTGTTCGTGACAGTCCTGCCCCTCCGTCCATCCAGACTCCATCACTTCTCTTTTGTCCCAGGCCTCCATGATGTGTGTCTCAAAACAGCTCGGTGCCAACCCTGTCTCGTCCATGCGCGTGTGTGTGTGTGTGTGTGTGTGTGTGTGCGCGCGCACTTCGTTTCTGTAGACACTTGTTTTTGTACTGGGCACTGCTGTGTGTGGGGGGGCTTAGGGTGGGAGGTGTTGATCGTCTAGGCCTCTGTGCCCCCTGCCCACTCCCCTGACACACACGCACACACACACACACACACACACACACACACCACACATAAACACCCCCTGTCTCCCCCTCCGCTTCCCTAGGGGAGTGATTACTGTGCCCATTATCATTCATGCCAGTCAGAGATGCAGTCATGCACACTGCCATTTGGGTACACACAAAACACTCCGACTCTCTCACACACCTCCGCTGCTTTTTGAACCCACTCTGTCGAATGGGCCAAGGTCAGCTCCTTACCCTGAGATACACTTAACAGCTAGTCGTGCTCTCTTTTTCTGTCACGCGAACGGATGCAGGAAGCGTAATATTTTTCTCCTATACGTGATGAAGCGTGCGCTCAACATGAACTCAGTCCTGGAGCTCGGGATAAAGTGCACCGCTCAAGGACTCGTAATGTGTTTTTTTTTTTTTTGTGGACGGGAGATGGTTTTCTGAAGAACAGACACTGATTCCTTCTGTTCTTACATAAAAGGTGCACTGCAGGGCTTCAGTTCACAGCCTCTGTGGTGGGATTATGCTCTAAAGCAGAGATTTAAGTGGACTTTGATCATTGGCGCCACCCGGTGGTGAGGGTCGGTAAATCCTCTAGCAGAGCAGGAGGTGGTATTTGCAGATAAATGTCACGCAGTCAGATGCTGTAAAGGTTAGTGTGAGCAGAGGTCCTCAAATCCACCATCTGGGCAGGGTGTAATTCTGGCGAAGTTTGAGCATTTATCCTGACAGTCCTACATAGAGTCTCAAAAAGTTATACCAAACTTGTGCTGAGTGCTCCATGTGTTTCCCCGTCTCTCCAGACCAGCTCGACGGCGGCGCTCTGTGGGAGTTGCCAACGCCACCCAAACACCTTTCTTCCTCACCACAGCTCCCAGTCCACCATATGGCTCCACCACAGCAAGCCCAGAAGAAGACAGCGGGGAGGGATCAAAGGTCTCAAACACTTCTTATGTTTTTCTTTTTTCTTGATCTTGTGTAAAAACAATTTGTAGTTGTGAAGTTTTCTACAGTTTTCTGTGATTCAGGTTGATAAATACACATAAAATAAGAATAAAGAACACTTAACCAAATACGTAAATTCCTTTTAGCTTCGGTGTTATTGGTGAATCATTCCATATAAAATTACCAAGTCTCAGAAAAATCCCACGTCACCCTCTCAGATTTCCCTGAAAAAAATCACCAGTGCTCCTACACTTCACTTATGGTGAAATTCCAAATATATTAGGTCTGTATTTAGTATTTGTATTGGGACAAGTACGTAGCATAAATTATTGCCACAGACAAAAGCATTTATAGTGTAAGCTAATTTGCAATGCCCGCCTCTATCTCAAATAGTTTAGAAACTGCAGCCCTTAGAAATTTCATGCATTTTGCCGATCAAGCCTTTCTGTCCAACTTCTGACATTCATTGCTCCTATGAAATGGCATCTACAGCTGTGAAAGTTTGTGGCTTGTGTTATTTTTTTCTGTAGAATTCAAACATGAAATCAGATGCGTCTTATGTACTTTTCCTCCTTCAAAGCTCTGAAAATTCCAAACATAACAAAACGACACCTCCTTTGAGAGGTTCTCTCCACAAACAGCACTTTGTCATTTATGATCCATTAGGCCATGTTAATGCACTAATCTGTTACTGGAGTGTTTTTGAAATGTTCTTATATTTGCCTGTTTTCATGTCTTCTTCATGTACTCTTATACACAATGAGCAAAAAGCATTTTGTTTGCTGAAATATTTACAAAATATTGTTTTTGTTTAATATTTAACTATTGATATAGATTTGAAATGGAATGACCCTCACGGTATTTGATGCAAATAACTATGTAGGCCTCCAAATTGCATAGTGCACAGCATAAAACATCTGAAATATTTGTTTAATAGAAAAGGAAGTGTTTATTTTTATTGTATGTATGTTATTTTTGAGTGTATCCATGTTTTTCATTGTTTAGTGTCTGTAATCTTTGACTTTCAATCTGCAAGTTTGACACTTTGAGCATTTGCCGTAGAGAGCGTTCACCAAAACACTGGGATCAGGAGATTCTCAAACATTTTGGAGCCAATCGTGATCTAATATGCAACTTTTACAATAAGTGTAAGCCCGAAGCCATCAGTGCACAAAGATTGAAAGTGGACTTTAAAGGAAGCAGGAAACATCGATCCAGCAGATGAACTTTAGAAATATTTGCACATTTAGAGATTAAAACATCTTCAGTGAGGATGGAGGAAAGGATGCCAATTTTAAAAACCACGTTAAACTCATATTAAGATTCGTATGAAATGCAGATACTTTTTATTGTCTTTTAACATGATTAAAGTGGGTCTTTAAGGCTATTGGAGTAGATTAATCTTGTGTTTTATCCTGCTCAGGTGGAGGTAAAGGTGTTCTCGAAGGAGTCCGCAGTCATATCCAACCTGCACCACTTTACCAGTTACAAGATCGAGATAATGGCCTGCAACCACCCAACGGACCTCAAACGCTGCAGCATGGCTACATACGTCAGCGCCCGCACTATGCCAGAGGGTAAGACAAGACGAGCACAAACCTCACACATGCATGACCACAAACCGAGTCAACAATGTGAATGTGTTTCATATCGTGTTGGTTTTATGTCCGGTACCTGCAGAGAAAGCAGATGAAATCCCAGGACCTGTGACTCACGAGATAATCCACGGCGAGACTCACTCTGTGCTCATTAAATGGAATCCACCCAGCTCCCCGAACGGCCTCATCATCCTGTATGAGGTGTTCTACAGGCGGGTCGGAGACACAGAGGTCAGTTTCAGTTGGGGTTTTTTGTGTGTGTGTGTGAAAACCCTGAAAAAGGAGAGAGGATGGAGGGATCAGGAACACTGCAGCGGTGAAAGAGGGTAATTACATGCAGACATTCTCTTAAACCCAGTTCAGACCAAAGACGAGCTGAAGTCGGTGGCCAACGCAAATTTTAACTTTAACTTTAAATTTTCTTTAACTGAAAAATCTGAATTTATCTGTGTTTCCATCGACTACTGTTAAAATTTTAAGAACTGGTTTTTCATCACTATCAAGGTTTCAAACCGTTCCAGGTAGATGTAGCATTACATACAATAAAATACTACTTGAACTGATTGAGGAGCTGATAGATATGAGGTATTTTGACAAAAACTTAATGTAACGTGGTTTCGCTAAATCTGTTTCCATCGCATTTACCTTTAATCAATTCACCAACGTGGAGATATTTTTAGGGTTTTTTTTTTAATGTGCAATATTTCCACTCTGGTTTTTTTTAATACACAAGTTGAAAATGTGAATGAAAACAGCTTGATGGGAACACACCTACTGTATCGTTTCCATAGCAACGGCTCTCTGTGCTTCGGTCCTAACAGCCTCATTTTCATGCTGTTTTGTAGCTGGATATAATTTGCAGCATCTTAAAATATGAATGAGGACATTGACAGTGAGTTATTTACTACAGCTGCATTTGAGGCATTGATAAAACAGTGGGGAAAAAAAACATTATTAAGAGGAGTTGTCTGTGTCTCCTCTAATAAGCAGAGAAAACACTAAGTATCGAGACAGGATTTCAGCAGGAGAACAGCTGATAATAACACTGCACACCGTGGTAACAGGTGAAGTACAGCCCATAAATACTGAGAAAAACACACACTATATAACAGCATGTTCTAAAAGCTGTCACTGGAGATTTGACAGATTTGAGTTGCAGGTGACTCCATCAGCCTGTTTGAGTCGAACTGAAGACGGGTCAGTCCACAACGCTGCAACCTTTACCTGCATATAATGGTTTTGTCTTGTCATGAATCTTTGGTCTGAACTGGGCTTTATGACATTCTGTTTACGGCTTAAGGGTTAACATGGATGAAGGGGAAACTGCTGCATAGCGATCTGGTTGGACTGTGTGCGGTGCAGGCAGACAGGAAAGAACAGGATTGCTGTGTAAACTCAAATTCTGTCTGTTCCTTATAAGGAGAGAGGAACAAAGGAAACATTTGTTTACAAACTCCCAGAGCTACAGCTGTGTGTGTTTGCATATTTCTGCGTGTATGTGTGCACATGTGTATATACTTGACTGTGTGTGTGTGGGGCGTGTGTGTGTGTGTGTGTGTGTGTAAGTGTGTTGTTGTTGTTTACTTGCTGTAAATGTGTGAATTTGTCTCTCATTGCTATTCATTGCTGCACTGCCTGACCCTAGGAGCCAGTAGCAGCTCTGTTACCATAGTGACAGAGGCAGGAAAGAAGACTAGAATGCAGTGGCAGGGATTGACTGGCATCTCCTGTTCACTGCACTAAAAAACACTGCACAGCTGAATCACACTGATCTGGATTTGTTTAGACTGTCACAGGCTCACATTAATTAATGAGTTTAATGTTGTTGATACTGCATTAGTTGCATCCTCACAGTTCTATTATATTTGGTAGAAAATTGTTGATGATTTGCTTTTATATTAACTTTAGCCTCCTCACATTGGCACACGGTTCCTCACCTTTAACTGTGTTTTTTTTCTCCCCAGGTTCTCACAGCTTGCGTGTCACGACCAGCCTACCACAAGACAGGTGGCACGAAGCTTTCCCTCGTGCACCCTGGAAACTACAGCGTGAGGATCCGCGCCACCTCCTTAGCGGGAAACGGCTCTTTTACGGAACCAACTTATTTCTTCATGCCCAACAGTAAGGCTGCACTAAACTGACCAAACTGGACTGGCATGTGTAGTCATTCATTATTCACACACGTCTGGAAGACAAACTGCTTACTTTGTTACTTTGCAATGTTTAGACGTCATCATTCACATCAGAAATGCAGGTTTTGTATATTTTGGCCAGAACTAGCATGCCGAAATTCTCTGCCGAAACCGTGTTATTTCGTACATAACACAGTCTGAGTACATTCTTTCATGTCATATTTGTGCAGACAGGTTCTAATATATTACACATTCAAGGATTATAGCAGCCCCTTACGTGCGTCTTTTCACGTACGTTGCAATCCAAACTGACCGCTTAACTTCGTGTGGCTCTTGCAGAGGATCCTGATATCATTTGGCTCGTGATTGGTCCGGTCATCTGCTTCATCCTGCTGCTGTTTGTGGGAGGTGGAGTCTTTGTGATCCTTAAAAAGAGGTAAGTTATATGTATGTGACAGAACCAGTAAACATGACAGTGAGACAGTCAACACACAGAGGACAGAATTAAAATCCAAATATGTAAATACAGTTGTACAAAACTGATCTGTGATTGTGTTACAGGCAAACAGAAGGCCCCACAGGACCTCTTATCGCCTCCTCTAATCCTGAGTACCTTAGCACCAATGATGGTAAGTTTACATCCCAACAAACTCATAAAGATCAGCAGGTACAGTACTGTGTAAATGTCTTCGGCCACCATTAGGCTTGTTGTTTTATCATTGTTATAATGACCACACATATGCATTTCTGCTGGACTCTTCATCCATGTTTTTTAGGTGTTGAGCTTTAAATACACATATTGTCATTGGAAGCTTGCTAATATACTGTAGAAGTAGAAAATACTGTAGAAGATCAAGTCTCAGTCACATCGTTCCATTCAAAATATATCAACGTTTACAGAATTTGACAAGCATGAAATCATAAGTCTGCATCAGCGAGGTCTCAAAGGCAAACCAGCAAACAAACTGGATACTCAACATGTGGCATCCAAGCTGTTATGTAGAACGAGTGCTCGCAGCTTTTTGATGAAACACGGTGGAGGGTCTGTCATGGTCTGTCATGTCATTGTGCTTGGGATCATCATCATGCTGAAAAACACATCACACCATTCCCTCCTGTAAAGGCGTCTGATCAGGAATAGGTTTATTTTTCAGCACGACGATGATCCCAAGCACATTGCTAATGTGGTGAAATCATATTTAGACAAAAAAAAAAGCCGATAAAACACTGACAGCGATGGACTGGCCTTCACAGAGTCCTGAATAATCGAGAAACTTTGTGAGATCCTCTAGAGAGAGAAAAATTAGACAGCCAAAGTCTAAAGAAGAACTCCAGGATCTTCTGAAGAAATGTAGGTGTAATATATCACAAGATTACTGAAGAAAACGTCAAGACAATCGATCTGACAGAGTTCAAGATGTACAGAGAGCAATCAAAAGTCACACTAAATACTGACTTTTGCCTGTAGAACCCATTTAGTTTTTCTTTTTTTTTAGATTTGTTAATACTGTGCACATATTTCCTGTATTTTCTTGTTGTATCTTAATAAAGAGACTTGTAGATAAATATGTAGATTCTGCTCAAACAGCAAAGCTAATGGTGAGCTAAGACTTTTGTGTAGAACTGTACAACTCTTGCTTCCTATTATCTATACAAGTGAACCAGTGTGAAATAACTGTATTAATTCTAAAGCTAAATCCTGCTTCTGATGAATATCGCTTTCCTCCATGTCTGTTTGGTGCAGTGTATGTTCCTGATGAGTGGGAGGTGCCCCGGGAGAAGATCACAGTGCTCCGAGAGCTGGGCCAGGGATCCTTCGGCATGGTGTACGAGGGAATCGCCAAAGACATAGTCAAAGGAGACCCCGACACGCGAGTGGCGGTCAAGACAGTTAATGAGTCGGCCAGCCTGAGAGAGAGGATCGAGTTCCTCAACGAAGCCTCCGTGATGAAAGCTTTCAGCTGTCACCACGTGGTACGCGCACTCTCACAGCTTCTTTATCGACTCCAACGGCCACTGAATGCTGCTATTCATACACTCTTGAACTGCATCGCAGCTTTTAGAGACTTGACTTGAACATACATGAATCATATACCCATGACTCGCTTGTTGTGTTGACGCTGCCATATTGACACTCAGTTTGACTCCCAAAACAAGTGTTCACACTTTGTATGCACTGCCTACCATCACTGTTATTCAACAAGTTACTCAGTGTCATTGCCAGGGTTTTTCTAGTCTCAAACTGAGGTGGAGGTGGTACCATCCTGATCATGTGTACCACGCCTTCAGTGAGCTGAATTTAAGACTTTTTTTATTTTGGGAATTCTAATAATTATATTACTGAAGAAAACAATTATCACGTTACAACAGTATGGTAATCAGTACTGTTTAATGTGACTTTATCAAACAAATGGAGATATATGACAAAAGTTACTGTAATGTTTAAGGTCTTGAAGGAAAAACAGATCAGCAATCAACGATCAATGGCTCAACAGTACAGATATTTACCGTGAAGGCGTGTTATTGTCTTGCTACTTTGAGCGCTTCAAGAAATGACTGACATTTAATATATATATTTTTAACATAACGTGAACCTAATCAGCCTCTTATCTCTGCTACATCTAACCATAACCTAAACTTAACTTTGTCACCAAACTAAATGAGACAACGTCTGAAAGTGACACTGGGCAGCATTATGCTATTCACCTGTTTGAACAGCCACTGAATATCAGATTACCACCTGACACAGTCCACCTGAAGGTTTGTTCTCTGAATACATCCATGAACAAAAGGCAGTTCTTTGGAGTTAATTACTTGAGGAAATTTTCATCTTATTTTATTCCTCTTTGGCACTGCCTTTCCCAGTGCACTGTTCTCATTCTGCCACCACATCAGCTAATCATAGAAATCCACAGGGTTCAACGATTATATATGTATGTGAAGACACACATCAGTGTCCACCACGTCATTTTCTATGCAGGATAAACCTTGAAATTGCCATAAGTTTTAAAAATCCTGCTGTGTTAAAGGTATTCGTTATTATTCAACCACAGAGAAGTGACATAGTGATACTGACACATATTAAGTCATAGATATATTTTTCTTTGTAGGTGCGTCTCCTAGGTGTGGTGTCCAAGGGGCAGCCAACTCTAGTCGTGATGGAGCTGATGACTCATGGAGACCTGAAGAGCTACTTGCGCAGTCTCAGGCCTGACTCTGAGGTATGTGTTCTCTGAGCTGATGGATACATACTGCAGGTATAACACTCCACACACGCCTGAACAACAGTATAACTCTGTCATTAATGTGTTGTGCAGAACAACCCGTCAGGACGTCCGCCACCTACGCTGAAGGAGATGATCCAGATGGCAGCAGAAATCGCCGACGGCATGGCCTACCTCAATGCCAAGAAGTTTGTGCACAGAGATCTGGCAGCCAGAAACTGCATGGTAGCAGAGGACTTCACCGTGAAGATCGGAGGTATTGTAACTTGTGTTTATTTAGTTTGCAGCTTTCACATCGCAGTCTCACACTGCAATATGAACACATTCAACCATGTTTATTTCTCTGTTTTGATTGTTTGCTTCCAGGTTACGGTTAAGGTACCAAAACAGATTTAGATCATAATTTCAGTGCATTTTAGAAAAAGAATGATAATGACATTATTAATTATGTGCCTGCTTTGCATAAGCATAGGCAGACACATATTAATAATTTCTGCTTTTTTATTCCTTCTGCTGCTTCTTATTCTTCTGTACAAATTTCGGTGAGAAAACATCAAATCAAAACATGAAAAATTTGGTAATGGCATGCTATGACTTTTCCCATTTATTTCCAATGGGAAGGCATTGTGAAAATGATCAAACCCACACCTTCTTAAGGGTCACATTTCCTCGTCATGCTTGAACATAGAAACATGGTTTCAGCCACATTCAAAATTTCTGCCATAATTTTCTGGTTTAATGTCTATAATCCTGTAGTCTGGCTTCGTTTGTGCCTTCTCAGTCTCTCAGTGTCTGCCTTTGTTTTTCTCTCTCGTAGACTTTGGTATGACACGAGACATATATGAGACTGACTACTACCGTAAAGGAGGGAAGGGGCTGCTTCCTGTCAGGTGGATGGCTCCGGAGTCTCTGAAGGACGGAGTCTTTACTGCCCACTCTGACTGCTGGTAAGTCACTCTTCAGCTGTTGTGCACTTTGTACTGTCCTAATACGATACGCTAGATTTTTCACATTTTTCTGCGCGTGTGTTTCCAGGTCATTCGGTGTTGTGTTGTGGGAGATCAGTACACTAGCAGAGCAGCCATACCAGGGTTTATCCAACGAACAGGTTCTAAAGTTTGTCATGGATGGAGGATACCTGGACCGGCCCGAAAACTGCCCTGAGAGGATGTGAGTAAAACTAAACTGTTGTCTTTCATAGTATTAATTTTGATGTCTCATTATGGGATACGCCCAATGCATATTCACCGGGGACATCTCCCATATTGAGACACCTCTCTCACGCTGCTCAGAGAACCGGGATTACACAAATAACCTAAGGTTCAGCATTGACGCAATAGCTGTGGAAAAAAAGCTTCCTTTTTCAGACAGAAGAAGGTCTGTGTCTGAAAGGTTGTGCATTAAAATATTTTTGCACAGACTTGAGTGTTTTTTCAGTTTGATCATTTCTAAACTCCAGCTCCTCAACTGAATCTGATACCACGTGAGATAGGCATTTTCTTGTTAAAGACACATTGCACCTTGAGAAAAGGTGGAGACCACCTAGTGCTACTACCTAATGAATGGAAAGGTGCTACTGTACCAAGGCTACACATGTTTAAATGTCTGTTTTCAGCTTAACATGTTTGCCTTTTTGGATAATAGAGAATAGAGATGTCAAGGTGAGTGCAGGGTTTAAACTCCAGGTCCCTGTCTGTGATTAAACCCTGCAAATGTCTGAATGTCAGGAAAGATCTGTTGACTCTCAGAAATTTCTCCATAGCTTTAATGTAGATCAGTTGTTCAAGACTTTCTCTTGCGTTTCCCAGGCACAACCTGATGCAGATGTGCTGGCAGTACAACCCCAAGATGCGGCCGATGTTCCACGAGATCATCGAGATGCTGCGGGAGGACCTGCACCCGTCGTTCCAGGAGGTCTCCTTCTTCTACAGCGAGGAGAACAAAGTCCCCGAGACGGAGGAGTTCGACCTGGACCTGGACAACATGGAGAGCATCCCGCTGGACCCATCTTCATACTCACAGAGAGAGGAGAGCTTAGGCAGGGACAGCGGGCCCTCGGTGGCCCTAAGGGGGAACTATGAGGAGCACGTCCCCTACACACACATGAACGGTGGCAAGAAAAACGGACGAATCTTATCGTTGCCCAGATCCAGCCCTTCCTAACATTTCCTGTTACCTTAAAGAACTCGTGCCCCCATCCCATCCTTTCCTTTCATCCTTCTTTCTGTTCCAGTCCATTTTTTTCTGTCTCCTTCCTCTTCCTCTCTTCGTTTTCTAATGATTTTCTTATTCTTGGAGAAACCCTTCAGAAAAACAAAAAGACACAGATCTCAGGACTTTTAATTTTCTTCCTCACGGCTGCCCAACACAGGCAAGCAAGGGATGCAAACTTTTTAAAAAAAAAAAAAAAATTCCTCCACAATTCATCAGACTTTCTACTGTTACCTATCTATTGTTTTTCACTATTGCCACGTTTCCAGGACTAAATGGAAACTGAGAGAAAAAAAAACTGTGAACACAACAAACCTTAGACAACCAGAAGGCTGCTTTATGCTTAACCTCTCCGTACTTTTCTCCCACCGATCTGCATTTCCACGTTTCTGTGCTGTTTTTCTTTTCTTTTTCTCCAAGTGAAATCTTTTTACTCAGATAGTGGCCTTTTTATACGTGGCCTATAAAAAGAAAAAGTGTCTCCGAACGCTTATACTAATTTCCTTTTGAACAATGACTTAATCAGTTTGGAACGGTGGATATGACTTGCAAAAGACTTGATCCTAGAACAAACATTTATTCCTAGAGGAATGTTGTTTTTTTTTATTTCGTTTGTTTTTTTTCCTCCTTCTTTTGGTTCTGCAGAATTCCAAACTACACACAGATTCATCGGGTGTTTGGTGAATAGTTTTAATTTATTTGCTTTTATTTTCTCTCCTCTTTCTCTTCTTCCTTTCGATCAGTTTTATTTCTGTCCTCACTATAAGGCTGAAGGATATTTAAACAGTTAAGAATTGGACAAAAGAGTTCCTCAGACTGACCAATAGCTGCTGCTTTGATATATTTTAGTGGGTATAGAATTATATAAATATATATAATATATATAGTATATATGGAATATTGGTATTTGTGTACCAATATTTTATATATAATATATGACACATTGATGTTTTTGTAAATAGTTCATATTTGTAATATTTTTCATCAGAAGCTTTGCTAGTATTTTGTTTTATTTTGCCAGATTTTTTTTTTCTTTCTGGGTTTTCTAAAATGCTCTTATTTTTCTAGTTCCCAGAAAATCACACTAATCTACCATCAGTGCCGGGCACTTCTGATTGTCTTAGAGACACAGAGTTGGTACCGTTG
>JAPQRN010000019.1:24990084-25007258 GCA_037367275.1 Coranthus polyacanthus
CTCTCCTCTCCTCTCCTCTCCTCTCCTCTCCTCTCACGAAGCCCTTACTCAGTCTCAGTGTCTTGTTTGTCTTAGGCTGTTGGTACAGAAAGTTCTGCAGGAGCTAAAGTTGTACCATGGGTAAGTAAACAGGAGAGGGAGGTCTGCTCGCTCCTGCTGCTGCTCAAACTTGATCCTGGTCTTCAGAGCAGCAGGAGCAGGACAGGCCTGTTTATTACAGGGGGAGCACTGTGTGTGTGTGTGTGTGTGTGTGCGCGCACATGCAAGTTTTCAACATGCACTTTTGCACCTGCCTGTTTCTGCACTGGTCCTACATCACTTTATCACTGCTGAATTTTGTTTGTCTTTCTGTTGAATATTTTTTTCATACTAATACTGGTTTTTATTCCCCTGACAAGGAAACACGGAGATGAAACCCCCTTCTCTTACAAGGCTGTATTTCACTCAACAATATTTCACTTAATTACAGTTTTTTCTGACTGCTTATGTGTGATCTTTGAAACTATCAGCTAAAAATCTTCCACACTAACAACAAAACCTCGCACCAAACTGCTTAAACATTTTACATCTCTTGCAAAAGTAAATGCTTCTTGAAAAACTCTTCAAACACCTTGAAAATTAGGTGTTTTTGCATCAGTACATTATACACAACCCATCTTTTGGATAAGCACACAAAGCAATTACGGCCAGTTCATAAATGAAGTTAAAACACATACACACAGGTGTCTATGTGTCAAAGTGTGTTCATCAATATACATGACTCAATCAATACAAACGAGGGAAAGTTATTTCATTTCTTCTCAGGATGTTCTAACTCATCAAACAATGAAAGCATACTAAAGTAAACAAAAACAAATGTGTTACAAAAAAAACAACAGAAAAAATGAGGCTACATTTGGTTTTCTTTGTCGGTCTGACCATGAGACTTCATCCTCATCAGATACATAGAGACTACTGTTTGCAATTTTGCGAGAAGTGTATTATTAAATTGCAATTTGGTTGCAGTTTTGCAAAAAGTGATTTATAAAATTCCCAACTGAGTGTAAGGCAGGGTTTGTGCATTCAGTTTGGCACATTGATAAATGCATCGGCTACAAGTGTTTTTAGTTTCAGAGATGGTGCTTCAAGAATCGCTGTTAGTGTTTGTCATTACTGCGTTTCACTGAAAGCGATTCTCTCTCCACAGTGAAATAATGTGATTGTCCTCCGCAGAGCGAAGCAGAGCAACAACAGACCAGATACAAAAGATTCAGGAAATGTCACCTGGTACGAGTTCCTCTCTAATGAGTAAGTATCAATGTTATGGATGCTACATAAACTTTAGCATTCTATTAACTGTCTATAATTACTTGTCATTTGGGATTATGTGTCACTTTGTGGAGCATTTTCAGTTTTTAAATGTATCCCATTTTACTTCTAGAGGTTCTGATTTGAGTTTGTTTGTATTTTACAGTAATGACTACAATTATTCTTAAAGTCTTAGTATTTTAGTGAATTGCCTTTTCTTCTTTTTATTGTCTCAGGTTCAGGTTACTTTATTTGTACCTGTGTGGTATACCAGTCAGACTACTGGACCAACAACAACAACTTGATTCATTGAATTTTTGTTCTTTAAGAAGTCTTTTCTTTTACACAGTTATAATGAGTTAGAGCTGCAACTAACCACTATTTTCATGGTCAATTAATCTATTGATTATTTCCTTGATTAAATGTTTAGATCATAAAATGTCAGAAAATGGTGAAAAGTGTTTCTCAAAACCTACAATGACGTCCTCAAATGTCTTGTTTGGTCAACAAGGAAAGAAACCAGAAAATATTCACATGTAAGAACCTGGAATGACAGAATTCTGACTAGTTTTTTTCTTTAAAAAATCCTCAAACTGATTATTGATTATTAAAAAAAAAAGGAAAATAGTAGTCAATTAATTTAATAGTCCACAACTAATCGATTAATCGTAGTAGTTCTGTATTGAATATAATCCTTCAACTCAATGTATTTTCCAAGTTTAAATAAAGGCGGAATGAATGTGTCTTGCTCTTTTATCTGCAGGCTGTTCCCCCCAAAAAAAGTATCTCTCCTAAACCAAAGCTTTGAAACGATGTAGAACAAATGTCACCATATCTATAATTCAGTGTAAAAAAGTATAAGATGATCACAAAAAAGAAAAGAAAATGATATTTTTGCTGTGCATATCTCATTTCCTACCAGGAATGAGGAAGAGGAGGATCGCAGCGAAAAGGTCGAAAAAGGCACCAAGGTGAAGAGAAGACTCAGCTCTCTGAGGAACAGGGTGACTGGCTCCTTCAATAAAGATAAGGTAAACCACGCACAAAGTTCACTGTCACTTTGAGCTCATATTGCAGTGCATCATGCTGCCCTGACTGTTAAGTTAACGTTAAGTTTTATTTCAGATCTAAGAGACTAAATATTCCATACAATTCAATTTAGAGAAGACCAAATCCTTACGTGTAAACAGCTCACTGGTACACGTGTTACTGCACACTTTAATCTCCTTACACAAACACTGTTATATATGCTGACTCTGACACAGTTCAGGGATGTCATAGCCAGCCATGCAGTATGAGCCGCGGGCAGTGAGAACCAACGCGCTACTTTGCATATAATTGGAAACCTCCCTCTCTGTTTGCTCTTCTTGTTCCTCTGCAGGGTAAGAACCGAGAGAAAGAGCAGCAGAAAGAGAAGGGGAAGGAGAGGGAGGCGAAAGAGAAAGTGTGCAGGAGGAACAGCGGCAGCGGCAGCAGCAGCAACAGGCATCAATTGGTGCCAGGCGCTTTCTCCAGCTGCGCCACCTGCTCACTGTGCAGCAAGACTCTGCAGAAAAAGCATGGCCTGCAGTGCACGAGTGAGTAACACCACAGCCACAAGTGTATGCACACGCATCCACGCTGGTTCTCAGGCTGTACACGTGTACACAGATGCTCTGCTCACACACACACACACACACCTGCATCTATTTATGTCACTGCTGCTGCACGTACGCTCCCTCACTCGCTTTTTTGTAGAACTGAAGTACACAGGCAAACACACAAAGCCACACAAGAGACGCAACACGATGCAAAAGACGTAACGCGGTGAAAATGGAGTAAAAGACACAATGTGACGAAAAAGACAGAACGAAACATACAAAAAAGACGCAAAAGACGCATCATGATACAAAAGTCATAAGATGAAAGTGGCATAAAAGATGTAACAAAATGAAAATGATGTAAAAGACACAAGATAAAAAAACACGTAAAAGACGTAACCCAAAAGACATATGAGAAAAACCTCATAAAAGACGTAACAAGGTGAAAAAGGTTTAAAAGATGCAACAAGATGAAAACTAGGTAAAAGACTTAATAAGATGAAAATTATGTAAAAGATGCAACACGACACGAAAGACGTAACAAGATAAAACCAAGGTAAAAGATTGTGTGATTTAGTGCTCCTTTTGTTTGTCTTGGCTTTGGCAACATTAGATCAGAATAAATAAAATGAGTGTGATCTGAGTTCTTATTCAACACGACAGCAGCATCGTAACAAGACAAAAGCAACATAAAAGATGATTAATTGTGGTGTCAATTTGCCAAACAGCAGAGCATTTCAGAAACCAAGAAGTAGGACATTCAAAACTATTATAAGGATAAAGTTTTTTTAGTATTATATATGTATATCAATACAATTAAGTAAAACAAAACATTGGAACATTTTGTGTTTTAGCCGAGAATGTAAACAAAATAAACTGTAGGAGACAAAAAAAACATATATCACAATAATGTTATTTATAAATAGATAAACATCATTATTGTTTTATTGCTCTGCCCTACTAACAACTACACTGTAATCTAACACATTTTTACTTTTACTTTTTGTTTACATCTATTATAAATGAGGTAGTGACACAGGAATTACAGTAAATGTAATTCGTTCAAGTCATTGTGGCTTTACTTTTGCCCGTCTGGTAAAATGAAGGCATCGTTCTTCATCAGTTCCTCTTTAAACAGCATTTAGACGTATGAAGTATTTAATAATGAAACACACTTGTTACACTGAATCATAGCCGTGGGTACCAATGCTGCGCAACACAGCTCATTTGTTTAGACGGGCCGTCTGATGTATGTGCACCGTCCTCTGACCGTTATTTATATCATTCTGCAACCCGCTGTAACTTTGTCATGTTGTCTCGCCAACCCTTCTGTGTGCAGGATAAGCTCTTTCAATGAAAATGTACGTCCTGCTGTACTTAGTCTGGAGGCAACTTCAGCGTTCTGCTTGTATTAGTGGAGTGGACCTGTAGAGGACATTTCAACACTCCTCTCAGCTCCTCTTTCTGTTGCTCTTACACCACTCCTCCGCAGCCTGCAGGTCAGCTGATAAGCTGTGCAATACATAATGAAAGACGTGTAAAGCTGCTGACTTGTTACAGGCGGCAGCGAGTGGAAGACAGTGGAAATAGTCTGATCCAAAAAGCTTCCAAATGAGATGAGATTAACTTTATTTATCCCTTAAGGGACGTTCAGTTGTCCTTTAGCTGAAATAAAATGAAACTTCAAAATAAAACAAGTAATTAGTGCATCATTTACAGAACAGTCATAGTCGTAAGTAGAAATTTTCATGGCGAGTCAAAGCAGTAAAATATAGCAGGAGGAGTCATTTTTTATTATATAGATTTGAAAAAGCATCGTATTTAATTTGTAAAATCCTTCAACCTGATGTTTAATGGCACCATTATTACTCCAATATCAGTCATTAAGCTACACATGAACTTGCTATAAGTGTATGCAACAAATATAAAGTTTTGTAAAATGTAGCCACACAGAAAAATAATTTTTAAGGAGGCCTAATGTTTGCAAAAGTGTAAAAACAGTGTAATAATACTAATACATGTCCTGTCCATAAACTTTGTATAAAATCAGCATCACACACTATTATACTAATACTATATAAGTATCGAGTGAGTAAGTGTACATTATCTGGAATGGGAACATTTCAAAAGCAATATTTATTATATACACGTATTTACATTCATTATTAAAAATGATCAGAGTCATGTTTAGCAATAGGTTGTGGAAAATTGAACTATTTTGGAGTTATTATACAGGCTACACTTTTCTAAATAATACATCACATTTTAAAAGCTGATCACATGTTTATATGTAAAAGTGCAATCTATCAAGTAAGCAGAAATAACAGCTGTCTGATAAGAAACAGTGCAATGGTTTTGTTAGTTTAGTTTAACTCTGAGTGGAACTATAGAGTAGCCTAAAATGGAAATAAATGAGTAAATGTAGGCCACGTACAGTAGTCGCTTTCGAACACTTATCTCCTTTTCAAATGAAAAACTGTTGCTTGGTGTTTTGTCTGTATTATTTATTATAATTAAAGTGAAATGATCGTCGTCACGAGGTGATATAACTCCATATACTGAGGCCGGTCTTATATAAAGCAGCAAGACCTTTAAGGGAATCTCCTTTATAATGTCTCTGGCAGACTAATTCTGTAGTCACACTTTGTTGACATTATTGTAATTCAGTGAGCGTCTTCTCAGAAGCCCTGTGGTCTGTTTGTGAAGACTCTTCTTCACGGAGACAGGACAGGGACAGGGAGCTCCAGTTTCAGTGTCCATTTCACATCACCAAATTGAGTTCCCAACAAAGAAGAAGGAAACAGAACTATTCTCAGTATTGGTCGCATGTCATTTTCTTTGAACTGAAATATATCCAAAAGTGCAAGAGAGCAGCAGTCAGTCATTGTGTCCTAAAGCTTTACTGCTAATAAGTTTCTTTGCGCTTCTATTATGCGGGAGACAAAAGCCTTAATGTGTCCAGGACATCTGTAAATCCTGTAGTCTGGCAGGAAGGAGTGTAATGTATGATTGTTTTTAATAGATTGCTTATTAAACAAAGCTGTTCTGGCATATTTCACAAGGTACAGGGCACCACACATCCAATGGGAATCAGACCGCACCGCTTCGTTTTGACGCTAACCAGAAGCCAATAAGGCGTCTGTTTCTCCCTCTGCTTCTCTCTCAGACATTTCTCCATTCATCAACTTTTGCAAGTGATAAGGTTAGCGATCCTAAACGATGACACTTGTTGTTGTTGTTGTTGTTGTTACACACAGAGGCGTGAGAAAACAAGTGAGTGTCCCTTTAATTTGAACCAAGCCCTGTGGGGATTCAGCCGAGAATCAGCCTGTGGAATGCGTCGTTTGTATGCCAGAGATTGTTCCCAGTGGAGAGCACAGGACACAAAACTGGACAAAACCAAGAATGTGGGATACTTGTTGCTATCGATTTTAATGGCCAAACTAACTTATGTAGTTTACGGGTAGACTATTCTTTGTTTTGGGTGCCGCTGATTCAGCTTTAACTGGTGTAAAGGTAAGGAAAGCAGCCACTGTAGCGATGGTCTCAAGCGGGATCAGGTGGATAATTCCCGTTGTTTCGCTCAATGGACTTTTCAGACATCCTGGCCGCTAGCTAACCAGCTAACTGCGAACTGTTTCTTCCGTTTTCCACCTGAAGGCTTTGCCCTGTGTCCGGCTTGACTTAGCGTCTTAAGAGTTAGCAAACACTCCCAAGATTCACTTAGCATTTAATTTAACAGCAGTTTGCCTGAATTATTTCCAATTTAGCTTTGACATAACTATTGCTAGCTAACTAGCCTCATAATGCTAGCCCGTTAGCCTGCCTACAACCGCTTCTATTTGAAAAACAAGGTTAACTAGTTGGGTAAACAATTGGCGTAATTTAACTATCTTAAAGTGATATAACGGAATAAACAACCGCTTCCACGGTGTGTATGTCTTCGCAAGTAAACGTGGCTCATGACTTCATTCACTATTATGTGCCTTTTTTGGAAGTCTGTGTTTTCTGTTGGTCGCAGAAGCTCAACAGGTGATGCTAACATCTTTAGCTGCAAGATAGCCTATGGTTTTCAAAGCAACTATTAAGTTTAACTTGCCTGATGTAAGCTAATACTATAGGACCTTTAGCGTCGAGTGGAATTAAAGCAGCATTGACATTAACAGCTCGATACACCGGTCTGTATTGTAAATCTTGTGTCAGCCTGTCAGTGTGTTAGTTAGTTAGTCATCTCATGAATTATAGTTGGATCACGCAGCCAACCAGCTCCGTATTGTGAAAGGACATAATCCTCTATGTGTTACAGTTACAGTTATATTTTACTCGAGAGCTTGAATTCTTGTCATTCCTCAGCCTGGTAGGTGATACGCTCCATCCTCACTGCCAGCAGTAGGACTGGTCCAGGCTGAGGGGTGAGCATTCAGAGCAGAGGGGTGTCTCTCACTCTTCAGCCTCCCCTGTTCTGACTGAGCTCCCTGACCGGGTCACATGGTGCTAATTGTGCTTGGCAGGTCTGCTAGAGCATAACAGCCCACTCCACTGACTCTGGGTCTCACCCAGATCACCACATCTCCATGCATCACTGCTCTGCCTTCCAGCATGCCTGATTCTCTAGGTGTCAGCTTGTTAGAAGATTTCTGGTCTGAAAGCTTCCACGTCTGTGCTGAGTAGTTTGAGACTAGAAACTTTTTTGTTGGTTTCTACAGCCCTGATTTGTCAGATGACAGAAATTTGGTGAAGCAGCTTAATCAGCGGTACAGAAATGAATAAGCGAAATTGCTCATGGACTGTGTAGCATGTATTTACACTTGTATATTACTTGTATATGCTTTAGTTTGCTTCTGCTTCTTATGGCATTCATGATGCTACTTCTTAAGAGAAGAATGCCACCAGTTTTTTTTTTGTCTGCACTAAAGTAAACAGCTCCCAGTGTCTTCTTTCCTCTTGTTTCACTGGATGATGTCATAGGTTAGCTAACTCCTTCAGAGTTTGCCCCGAGTATTAATGTTTTGTCTCAGTTTGACTAGGTGTAACTTCTCACGCACATGCACACAGACACAGGAAGCAGGTGATGTCAGTTTTTGGCCGATGTGAAAGATAGTAATACCTTTATAATAGCTGTGACCCCTTTTTCTTTAGGCTGTTTATACAACCGTTCGACGTAGCATGGGGTTTTTGTGTTGTACTTAGCTGTGGTGGCAATGGGGGACATGGAGGTTGGTTTAATACGGTTTAATCTTTACCAAGAATAGTCCAATACCAAGAAAACCACAGATATGTTATCCTAACCTATATATATGGTATATCTAAGCAATTTTACCTTTAAATGGGGGGACAACACTGTCTGTCTAAATTGTAGATTTGGAGATAAGAAAATCACTGTAATCACATTAACTTTGACATATTCCCCAATTTTGCTCACCCGAAGAAGAGTTTGTTTGATAAAGTAACTATCAAACTGGTTACCATGCTATTTTACTGTGACTAAGGTAAATTATTAGATCCTCTGAAACACATTGCTTGTTAAAAACGTCAGCCAGTTGAATACAGTTTACATCTGATCAGGATGCTACCACTTCCACCTCAATTTGAGCCAAGAACAAGTCTGTAAAAGTATTCTGTCTGCCTGAGTTTACAAGTTGAGGATACTAGTCGTACACTACAACTGAGCAATGGACAATTTTCATGAAACTTGGCGTAGAATGCGCCAAGGTTCTAACATTGCAAGATAGGCCATTTGATTGAGTTACAGAATGGTGTGGGCCTTGGAGGTGGTATGTGTGCTCTTCTGGTTTGAAGAGTGAAATTCCACTTTGGAGCTGTTATTTTTGTGTAATCATGCTGACAGACAGTCAAACACACAACCCGTAACAAAACATAACCAACAAATGCTGTTGTGATATCTGTATAACCCTGCAGTAGTATCTGCAGTTGCGATAAAATGGCACCAGTTATTAGAAACTACACATGCTGTCTTGAATTAGATAAACAGGCGGTGATATGAAAACAGCTTTCAAGTGTGTAGTCTGAAGTAACTTTTTTCCTTGGAAGAACTACCCACCCTTTGCTATCAGCTCATTTGACTCCAGTCTTGTAATGTAAGATAACATAAATACACACATTATCTCTGTAGAATATGAGTGGTGATTGAATTGTTGAATTGAATTGATTGTTTTCATATTTAATTTTCTCCTGTCCTGTTCCTGATTTGTCGGTAGTTTTCATAGTTGATGATTTTCCAGGCTTCTTTTCAGTAGCTGGAGTAACTCCACCTATCATGCCTATCATTCTGCAGATTACAGCGGTGACCTAGGCCTGGTTTGTGTTTCCAGTTCACTGAGTCATTCACTCAAGTGTGCACTATACACCACAAGTGTGTTGCTTGTGTGATAGGGGAGTTACCAGTCAGCAGGTTTTGGGTGTGGTGGTGGTTTTGATGGGGGTTGAGTGTCCCGTGGATCAGCTACAAACCACGGTGCAGCTGACATTACAGAGTGACTGAAATTTGACATTGCTCAAGAGTGGCCGAAATTCAACCTCTAGGTCCACCTAAAAAATATAAATCATGATGACACGGGTATTTGCACTCTATTTACTTTAATCAGTCTGCTGTGGTTTAATTTGTTGTGCAGCCATGTTGTAGATATGAATATCACTGACCACGTCGTTGCCAAACATCAAGGTGGTCTGACTGTGGCTGATACAAGTTAGCACTGATAAGCATTGCAGCATCAGAAAACAGGAAACACTGTGTTCTTACTTATGTATCTAATATTTAATTCCATTTAAGCAAAAAGTCTTTTGCTGTTTTATCAGCTGTCCATTCCCGAACTGAAGCTATCTTTTGGATTCGTCAGTGATGACTTCAAATGGCGTTCTTGCAGAGACATGCCTTTTTATTCCATCTAGATGTGCTTACCTATTAGGTCCTGTTCTTGTTTTCAGCCCAGAGTATTTGGGCTTTGTTAACGATAGATGTTGTTGTGCTTTTTGTCTTTTCAATGAGTCTGGCTGGCAGAGAAATAAGAAGTTTGCATCAGTCAGAGCGAGGTGGAGAACTGTCTCTTGGTCTGGTTGCTTGACTGCTGATGAGTTTGTTGACTTTCTGACTTCATTGTCCTCATTGTTCTTTAGAGGTGAAATAAAAAGTTAATTTAATTTTTTAGATGTTTGTGCTTGTGGATGTTAGGGCTGTCTACGATATTAAAATTTGAGTTGATCAATGATATGATTGTCTATTGTGTTAACTTTATGCCACCACTGTAGAATAAGTCTATTAATAGTTAAATTATGCACCTTATGCAGCCATTTGTTGCTGAAGAATTTTGGAAGTTCTAAATTGAATTGAAGCAATTTGTTTTTGCCTTTTGTTAATAGAAATGTAACATGGCAGATATGAGTTAACTATAAAAGCCCATTACTATAATATTAGCTCAAGGGACAACATTTAAAAAACCACAACAGTCCTAGTTCCGCATTGAACTCACAGCAGAAGAAGAATGAGGTGCAATGAGATGATGTCATTACAAGAGCACCAGTCAAAGTGAAAAACGATGTGGAAGTAATGATAAAAAATATGTTATTTTACCTGTTTTTATAGAGGATGCAGACAGTTATCACAATTATGTAAAATAATCACAATTATCTCAAATAATTGCGACATGGTGATTATGTAATAATTGTGACACTGGGACACCATATTTTCGCAGCAGTCTGGAATAAAAATGTAGCAGTTCAGAACTGCTGGACCCAAATTCAAAAGGGACACAGCACTGCTGGTGAGGATTATTCAGAAGCCAGTTTCTGTTTTCTTTTCCTTCAGCTCAGCCAGCAATTGTTCATTTATTACCAGAGGCAGGGAGACAGAGGGGGTAGGTTTGAGATCATGAGTGAAGTAAAATAACTAAGGGAGGTACAGTAAAAGGGAAAACGAAGATAGATTACAATAATCAGACTCTTTAATTTAAAAGACTCACATGTATGGACCTATTTTTAATGGCTTCCTTGCTGCCCTCACACTCAGAAATAATCTCTCACTGCTTCATGTTTCTACCACACAGGGTGAGTGTTTTTGTCTCTATTGTCCTCATCTTGAATTAAAAACACAAAGAATTGAAGCGCCAGAGAGGGGAAATGAGCGGCAGGTGCCTGCTGTGCAGCAGGCAGTGGAAGTTGCTGGTATAGGTCATGTTTGCATTGTGTTATTCACAGAAGCTCTACCTTTATGAAAGCCACGCAACAGGTAGATTCAAACAATCACCTTACTGCCCACTGTAAAAAGGTGCTGCACCCATTTTGTTCCTCATGAAATTGAAGGTAGTTGTCCACACAAATCACTTACCATTCTACAATGAAAAAGGTAAAAATGAAAGACAATAACATCATTGATGAATTAAAAATGACAAAACACATTTTGTCATAACAATTAAATATTCCAAACACAGTTTAATAAGTGAATGGAATCTTCAGCCCTCTTTCCACAGGACGAAGTATCTATTTTCATTTCAGTGTGTATCCCTGCATCCCTGAATGTTTTGCATTCAAGGCCATCTGTTTTTGTCCACGTCAGCTTGGTTTTACCTGACTGGATCCCACTTTGCATAGTGATTACATAATTTGTTTGGCTTGGCTAGTCCCCACAGACAGGGTATACAGTATGTAGCCAGGCTGCAAGATTTTAATTGTTTACTTTTACCTGTGTTTTGTCTTTGCAGTAATTGTGTAGAACATGGAGGGGAGACCTTAGCTACAGTTACAGTTTTTGTGTTTTTTTTGTTTTTTGTTTTTTTTTTCAAAACAGCTCTGATTTGTATCAGTGTTCATCAGCAGAGATAGCAATCAGTCTAAACCTGACAGCAGAAGCTCTGTTTTCATACTGGGAGAAAGATGGACAAAAAAAACATATTACAGGGAAAAGAGGGAGTTCCTGACCTGTCTATAATATGTATGTACAAGCAAACAAAAGTAAATGCTGCAAACATGACTTTTTCACTCTGTAATGAAAATACCTGTCTGGAAACTCTCTCTTCAAAGTCTTGTTGTTGTTGTCTTTTTTTAATCACTGCCCGTTCTCTGAGTACTGCCTTCAGGTTGTATATTGGTTTCCAAATTTGAAACCCTGTTTATGGTTTCACTGTTCCCATCCACAGTCAAGCCAAATCCCATGATTGTTGTTCCATACCCTCGCCTCTGTATACAACTTGGCCAGCAAGACTGATCCAACATTGACTGTGATTTCCTGTCCTGCTGTTTTTCAGATTGTGCCGTGAACGTTCACAAGAGCTGCAAGACTCTGCTGGGAGAGTGCACCAGCAGCAAGAATAAGGTAAACACAACACTGGAGCATTAAAAACAAGGCTACTGCGGAGTAGCCTAACTGCCTAAACATCCACTGTGTTCCATCGTTTGCCGTACACAATGTATCTATAACTGGACATGCTTTATTAGTAGAACAGACATTCAATTTGAACTAAAAAGATGAAGATGCATAAAGTCAGTGGCAGTATTCAGTGTTTCCTACAGAGAAGTGCTCTATCTATGATTTTAACTGATAAATTAATATTAGTTAAATTGATTCATAGTGGCCGTTCAGAAATAGAACTTCATCAAATGATCAGTGGTCATCATCAACCCTTTTATTTGAACCTTTTTTTTAATTAAATGAAACTGAAATTATGAGATTAGATTAGAGATCAGAGCATGTTTTCAAACCTATATGATGTTAACCAAAAATGTCAAATTATCTTATTACAACATTTCACTGTTGAGGTAGTCGTGATTTTGCACAGGCATAGTAACACAGACAGTGTCCTCGTAACCATGGAAATTAAAGTGATACTATACATTAAAACATGTTTTTTTGAGGTGTAAACAGAATTATATGATTATTTGTGAGGAAACACATCAATACTGGTGATAATAATCAACATTTATATAAAAATCTCCATTCTGTAGGTGAAAACGGTTCAACACACCGCTTCCAGTTTTAAAATCTTTTTGAACCTTCTCACTTTGATGATGAAGCAGAGTCGAACGTTTAGAACAACCCTACCTCATGAAATTTGTATTTTTAAAAAATCTACGTTAATGCCTCTAATCCTTTAGATTCTGCCAAACCTCGTTCATTTTCTGACGGGTCAAACAGAAGCTGTTTAATCGCTCTGTCCAGAACCTCCAGACTCACACGGGGGCAGCGATTTTGCCTCATAAAACTGCTGCCTCGACTGGTTACTTTACTTGTTGATTACATGTTTCAGAATTTTCTGAATCGTGCAGTGGGTGGGGTCAGAACGGGGGGAAAGTTTAACTTTGAATCCTGCCTGTATATGCTGCTCTGTCTGTCTGGGATGTATTATGCACGTCAGTGTCCTCTTTTTGCTCCGTGAAGTTTCAGTTTTAAACTTATTTTTCTCTGTTTGAGAAAATGGCGTGTGGTGTGAGAGTTGGCAGCTCTGCTTTATATACAGCAAGAAACTGAGCGGACTGAAAATAACAACGGACCAGTCTCTGTCACTGTAACAAACACCGTGACAACATTAATTATGCTTGTCTTCTGAAACCCATGAACTTTATTTCCACAGACAAATTTGACATCAGATAAACAGCAAGTAAGTTATCAAATCAACAGGTGCTCTGTGTGTGTTACAGTGACACAAACTGGTCTGTGATTATTTTCGTTCCCCTCAGTTTCTCCCTGTGGCTGCGTAGCTTCTTTATCTCATGCAGTGAAAATTAACTTTAGAACCGGTAACTTTGTGGTGCAAAAAGAGGACAGTGCGTAGTACAGTTATATATCCATAAGACAGAGCAGCACACAGGCAGGAGTTAACATTTATTACCATGGTAATGAGGATGCTCTGTGTCTGTCTGTTACTATGTCTGTGCAACGTCATGAATACCTCAGTAGTGAAATCTAGTAATATAACATAATTTTACATGTTTGGTTAACATTATACTGGGTTGTAAACATACCCTGATCCATCACCTAATCTCATCTTTTCAGTTTAATAAAAAAAAAAAAAAAAAGGTTGAAATGAAAGGATTGATGAGGGCCATTGATTCAGCACAACTCTGTGGGAAACACTGACGATATAGCACTCACTGACAACACCATCAGCTGACTTGAGTCGAGCTGAGACGTGCCAGTTCAAAGTGCTGCAAATGTTACCTGCAACTTACAAATCTGGTCTGAACTGGGCTTTAAGAGGCATGAGCTCCTGTTTAGGGAAACCCTCAGTGCAGGAAGAGAGTCTTTATAAGTGAGCCTTGCAGCACCTTGACAGAGAAGCATGAATCCAATTTTAGCTGAGAGCTTTGGACTCCCATTTGTGACTATGCATTTAAGACAAGTTGACTGAAGATTACATGCCTCGGTCCATTTGAATTTGCCTGAGATGGTCTTTTCTTGTTAAGCAAAGTCCTTGGCTATGTGAGCATTCCTGTACTGTAAAGAAACTACAGTACTAGTATACAATTTTTAGGCATTTTGTAATCTGTCACTCAACTGAATGGCCTTGAAAAAAGACTGCTGATCATTATTTTCTCCCCACAGAGAGAATCTTTACAGAGGCCTGGCTCTTCAGGATCCCCTAACCTTGGTAAGCAGAATGTCCATGTCCAAACATACAGTGATGACAGTTAACTCATCCTAATAATTGATCCAGAGTGGTGCATTGATTAATGGGAAGCTGGCCTTAGTCCCTTTGTGTCAAATTAAATAGAACTAGTTGCCTCTCTCGTGGTTTGCAAAGGATTAAAAACATGAACCCTGATTACACGCACAAGGAATCATCAGTGGATGTGGGTCTGTGTTTGTCTCCCCCTCTGAGTGCAGAGGGAGAGATTGGCTTCCCACAAGCTGTAGACAAAGGTGAGGATTAGGATTATTAGTTGTTGTTCTCTTGTGAATAGCTGCTCAGCCACACCTGTTTTCTCCAAGTTCATCTCCAGCCAATCAGTAGCCTGTGTAGGGGGTCAGGAAAACAAGGAGCAGAGAGAAGAACTGAGGAAAAAACAAGAGTCAGAAGATTCGAGAAAAGGGGTGTTTACCGAAGTTACTAGAGGATCTGGTTCAGATATAAAGTCAGGTCTTGTGCTGCCTCTGAAGATGCACAGCCCTCTGCCTTTAGAATATTAGCTGCTGAGACTGCCATGACTACTATTGATTGATTGATTGATTTAATTCAGAGTTTATATTATTGCATAGCTCCTCCTGTCACTCCTCTAGATATTCACAATGGAGTTTGCAGGTAGCAAGAACCAAACCACGGGGGTTGGCTCCAGAATGGCTAAACTGTCCTCCACTTCATCATTGGGTCTGTCAGGACATGTGGGGGTTCGAGTTCTGGTGCATCGCGACGTGATCACTTGTCAGTTCTTACGCTCTCTGCCGCGATCGTTGCTGAAAAAATATTGGGGTCGACACGGGCAGCAGTCAAGCAGGCATCCCCTCACCTCCCCATCCCTGCCGTCCTCCTCTCATTTCTCACTCTCCTCTGCTCGTTTGTCGTCTTGTTCCTCCTCCGTCCCTTCTCGTTTCCTCCGCTCACCCGCCTGTCCTCTTTCTCCCCCAGCGTTCAAAGACCGGGACAGAGAGCGCGACCCAACCTTGTCACAAGTCCTGGATGGCCACTCGGGTTTTCTCAGTGCCCCAGGCATGACCATTTTTCCACGGGGACCTAACACTCAACTAGCTGCTGCCCATAGCACCAGCTCCACCACAGCCCCTGCAGCGAGCAACTCCAGCCTTGGCCACAGCCTCCGCCACCACAACAGCTCAGGGTCAGTACTTCTGCCATGCACATCACACTTTCATGTTCTGTTGTCAGTGTCTTTTTTTGTCAGACATGTTTGGATTTACTCATTAGTTTAATTTTCTCTGCTTCCATCTGAGTGTCACAACTGTTTTCACATAAAAAACAGAACCTGAATGACTTAATTTCCTCACAAATATATACTGAAGTGGTGTAGATATCTGCAGGATCTGCCATATGTTAATGCTGGATATTTTTAGATCGTTGTCTCGGGTGCTGAAATACTATTTTTCCACACCATCATCAGATGTGTATTTATAGTTGGCATATCAATGCAAGCTGTCTTTTCTAATTTAACCACCTTTTGAAATGTAGTCTAGGCAGCTTTCAGATGTGGACTACTTTTCTGTTGCATTGCAAAGAAAAGTGTAGGGAGGTGGGAAACCATAGGGAGAGATAGAGACAGAGATGTAGGAAAGGTGTTAACTACAGCAGAGACGTGCAACAGTAGAGAGTTGAGAAGGGATGGAAAATGTATTACTATTCCTAATTAATGTTCATTGTGGTGTATGCCACTATGGACATGCCGGCTACTAAGGTTATTCAGACAACCACCAGCTAGAGGGATCGAGTTGTTTCAGTTTCACCATGTATTCCACCTTGGACTTGTGGTTATCGTCCCTCAGATCCCTCCCTGGGGAGATGGATGAGACAGATGCTCTCCGCTCCAAACGCTGCAATGAAGATGCCATTTCTCTCGCTCCTTCCACCGCCGAGACCATCATCGTAGAAGGTGAATAGTAAACTTCCCGTCACAAACTTGTTGTGATGTTTTGTTTGTATTTCTTTTAACATTTTGAACTCCTGCGTGGTAATACTTCTGCTCTAATCCTCACTTCTTTCACCCTGTCCAGCATGTCTTTATCTGTGTGTAGAGTGGTGTTTAGTCTTGTAGGAGTTTTTTCCTTGTTTTTTTTTTGTGGAGTCAGAGTCACCCTTAATCATTAAGTTGGAGTGTGTGGGAGAGAAACAAACAAATCCTTTTTCCGCCTCTGCCATGTTCAAGGTTCGTTGTTTTATCAGACACACCCTTTACCATGAAAAGGGTGAGCCGCTGCACTGCACTCTGTCACTAACAAGGCGCAGTGTCTCAGGGAAAACTGTAAAAACAAAATATCAGAATGACCTTCAAAAAAACCACTCCACTGCAGACGTTAACTGCCACTGCCACTGCCACTTACTGGAAAAAAACCCCTTAAAATCAGTGCAAACAGAGGGTCAGCTTCACATTTCCTAAACCTAAATGTTTCTTTCTATCTCAGAACTAAAGGATATAGTTTTATGGGCTGCGTAAGGCTAAATATCGGAATGGCCTTTATAAAAAAAAAAAGATGTAGAACGTTATGCTACACTATCTAAAACTGCCAGTTACAAAGAACAACTTAAAATGAGTTCATACACTGAACTGCACCATCCCATTTCCTAAACCTAGATGTCCTTTTTTTTGGACTGTAACAGTGTAATGTGTCACTATTTTTGACGCTCAAGCTCTTTC
>JAPQRN010000019.1:25014070-25025849 GCA_037367275.1 Coranthus polyacanthus
GCAGCAACACCCTGGAGCAGACGGTAAGGGCTAAACACACACACACACACACACACACACACACACACACACACACATATACATGTGTACAATGATATGAATCAAAGCATATCCTCCTGTAAATAGTAATAATGGGACCAAATCATCGGCTCATTTAACCGTCTCTCACGTCAGTTCACGTGTTCATAAATACATGAAGCATTGATTTAAAAGACGAAAAAAAATCCAATTACTTTACCATCGAGCAAATCCTGGGTTTTATTGGTGATTAGACAAACAAAATGTCTGTGTGAGAAACAAATTATTTTCCTTGTAGAGATATGAAAATTATGTTCATACAGACTTCATGCAATTTGTCTGCCTGTGGCATTGATTTTTTTACTAACATTTTTAAAGATGATTTCATATTCGCAGTTCACACACAGCCTCATAAACATAGCCAAAAAGAATTATTGTAATAATGGCTCAGAACGAGTGTTAATTTGAGGGAGCAGCACTGATTTTTTAATTCTCAGTGGTTTATTAGTTGATTAAAACTTTTGTACAGAACGTGCAGATTTGTGTACCAGTAGAAATCACTATTAGAAGTGAATGTTGGTAGTGGTCTGTGATAAAGTCAAATAAATCAATGTGCTTTTTGTTAAAACACAAAATCTTTCAAAAGTCTCTTTACTGTACCTGTGATGTATAGCAATGGAGCGCAGTGTTTGCCATGTGTTTGTGATGATATCTCATCAGTATGACTCGTGTGTGTGGCTGTTGTTGGTCAGGTGGATGAGAGCTGCTGCTCCCCTGCCAGATGGAACCGCATCTGGTCCAACTCCTTCCCCGAGGCTGAGGTGAGCTCACCTTGTGCTACACAGCTGTCGGATCTGATATTCATAGGGTTTCACGCTGAGCTGAAAAGATGCACCCATCAATAATTTTCTATATTTCTTCATGTGGTTTTGGTGATGCTGGTTTAATGACCTTGTCCATGTCTCTACTCCAGTTCTTTGACAGAGTGCTGATGCTCTCGCAGAGGCTTTACAGTTTGCAGGTAATACTGTTTATGCTACGCAAGAGACTTCATTTCAGTTTTTTTACATAAATTAGTGACCCACAAATACATCTAAATATAAAATCTTCCCCTGAATAACTTAATTGTGTTTGACATGGAAACATAGAGACATGAATACATACAGTGATTTGTACATATTTATGTAATTTCTTGTACTACTACTTCAAAGAAATATATACAGTATGTAAATCTAACAATAACATGGTGAGCATCCACATGGACGAATGGTAACATTCTGTAAACAGCTCCAGCTGTGTTGGAGCCCCAAAATGAATATTGATCACCTGTTGTAGGATACAAACCTTAAAGGCAACGTATGGAACATTTGCCACTTGTGTTTGTAAACAGCAGCAAGCAATAAACTAAGTGGAGAGAGCCAACAGCAATAGTGAGAAAAAAGCAGAGAAATAGAAAAATAAAACATCATTTCTGATGGCTTTCACAGAGATTTTACTATGAAGTACACATAAACTTGCTCACACCATCGCAAAACTTGATGGGAATTTTCTAGAAGGAAATACAACTGAAGCAAACGCTTCCTCCTCCTTCCTGCTGTGTGTGTCTGCGACAGACAGAGCCTGTGTCTGTGATGTGCTTTACCCAGAGTTTCATGTCTCAGACAGAGCTGCAGTCCCTCTAAGAGTAATGAAATGAGAAGAGCAGCTTAGAGTTTATATTGTTACGTCCACACACGCTGTGTGGTGCTGTTATTAGCTGAAGGTACAAACACGCTGCCAAAGATCCATGACCCGAAAATGTCTGGAACACAGCAAAACAACAGGAAAATAGAAAATGCAGGCAGTGGGCAGGGTCTCTGCCAGTGTGTGGTGGAGTATTCACCTGCAGAGGTCAAGTGATGGTTGAGAAGGAAGAAGGATATTGTATCAGCCTATATATTGTTTTTTAACGACAGTGTTACATACTGTGCCTTTAAGTCAACATCTGCGTCTAATCGTTTGTCCACAAAACACACACCATAAAAAAGGCAAAAACGGGGGTTATTAATCCACAAAATATATCAACACAAAATGTTACAGTTTATCTCAAAAGGTCCACAAAAAATTCTATACGTGAAGACAAATATAATTCACTACAGGGTCAGAAAAGTGACACTCTACTCTGACTGCACTTCATTGTTCAGTACCACGGCTGTGTGGCCCAGCTGTTTTCTTATTCTTATTATTCATTTTATAAATAAGAGTACAATGTATTCTGATTGGCTGTCTGATTGGTCTATCATCCATTAAATCACTTTGAGAGGGATCCAGTGATAGTATTCACCACTGTTGTTGTTATAGTTGTGGCGTGGACTCCAACATCCACTGAGTTAGAATGATTTTAAAAACTTCACAGTTATCATTCCTTGTGTGGAAGGCTCTTTAGTTTCTCAAAGTGTGTGTGTCAATCACACAAAATATTTTTTTTTCTCCTTTCCTTTTTCAGGCCATCATTTCACAGCAGGACAGTCACATCGAGCTGCAGCGGGCCTCGCTGACAGAACGGGCCTCTCTGCCCGGCCGCCATCGGGGGAATGGGCTCCTGGAGCAGGAGAAGCAGCGGACTTTGGCCCTGCAGAGAGAGGAGCTGGCCAGTTTTCACAAGCTTCAGTCCCAGCACCGGCAGGAACAGCAACGCTGGGAGAAGGAGAGGGAGAGGCACCGGCAGCAAGTCGAGGCCACCGAGACCAGGCTCAGGCAAAGGGAGGAGGAATGCAGACGTCTGGAGGTGAAGGGCCCAGTCCTGCCCAAAAGAATGAAAAGCTGTTGTCATTTTAAAAGATGTGTTAGCTAAAGACTACGTATTAGTAATCGAAAGAAACATGCAGTTCTACTTAGTGTAACCTGTCTTAATTTGGCTGCAGTTTGTAAGTTTTAGCAGTTATTTTGTACGTTGAATGGTTGCATGTAAATTATGCTCGTATATTAGCTTTCAGTAATTCTGTACATTCACTGATACACTTTTCACATGCCAATATTGTGCACAGAGTTTATGATGTTGCTCTGTCTCTTGATGCAGGAGCGTCTGGCAGAAGAAAGGGAGGAGCTGGAGAGGCAGAGGGAGACGTACCAGCAGGACCTGGAGAGGTTACGAGAGTCCACCAGGGCTGTGGAGAAAGAGAAAGAACGACTGGAACACCAGAAGAAGATCAAGAGGAAGACTATTGAGGTGAGGAACATGTGATGGAGTTGAGGCATGTAAAAGGATTGTACAGTAAAAATGTGATAATCCAGAAGAACACTCCAGACATAGAAGCAAGACAGTAACTATATGTCCCGGTGTGTTACCATAGAAAATACATACTTTTTGCCATTTATTGTCATAGAATTTGGGAACATGTCAAATAAATCATATTTCTGTTGCTTTTTGTTAATGAAAATTGAACATGGGAGATGAGTTAAATATACAAAATGCATTAGTGAAATATTGAACCAGTGTACGGAATCAAAATGAATAATGTACTATGTTCAAAACAGGCCATATTAAAAAAGTAAATTGGGCAGATATGACATTGAACAGAAGAAGAATGGGGTGCAACCATAGACTGTGAATAAGACGTCACAAACCGACCCCCCGTGACGTCATGTTGGCTTTTTGAAGCTAATCTCTAGTTTACAGACAGTAAAATGATAAACTTCATCAAGTACATTCGTAACAGTCATTTTACAGTCGTGTTAGTGTAACTTATTAATCACAACTACAGTTGACCTATCAAGAAAAAAATATATATACGCTTTGCATTGGCGTCACGTTGGAGTCGAGATATCATTCAAAAAGCGCCACTCATACGGTGCAAAACAATGTGGAAATAATGATAAAAGTATATTATAGTTATTTCTGTTAGTTTGACCCAACTGATTTTATACAGGTGAAGGTGAGTAGAGATGATTATGATCATTACGCAGAAAATCACAGTTGGCTCAAATAATCCTGATGAGGTGATTATGTAAAAATTGGACAGGGCTATTCATTTTGGAAATTATAAGGCATATCCATTATACCCAGGGGGCTTTCCCATGTCTCTCACCTCCTTCCTTCCTGTGTCACTGGCATCAATCCTGTACCCATCGTTCTAACATACTGGGCTACCTTAAACAGTGAAGTACCAAATATCTTTCACTACACTGACAGATCAACAGATCATATTCTTTTACTTACTTATTTTACGTTTTTATTTACTTCTAATCTTGTAGCAAATCCCTACAACTGTCAACTCCCGGTTGCACATTAAATCGGTTTCCTTCCTCCTTTGTTTTCTTCAGTCTTAAATCTCCCTTTTCACCTCTCCATATTTCTTACAAACCTGTATGTGCTGAAGGGGATTTTCAGTCCCTGAGTTCATCTTGTCTCACTAGTGGAAAAGAAGCACTGGTTTCAGCTCCCACAGCCCTGTTTCATAGATGGGCGTGATGATAAACACACACACACTCAACTGAATACATTCCAAACCACTCAACCCAGGAATTTACCTAGGCAGGGAGCAGTCTTTCCCTTCACCTCTCTTTACCGTTTCTCTTCTCTCTCCTCACTGTGTTTCCGTTCTTGTATCCCTGTTTCTCTCCTCGCAGCACAATGCGGGCCATTGTTTGTGAGTTTCATGGGAGAGGAGCTTTGTGAAAGATCCACTGACTGTAATTTCATGCCTGGTGCTAACAGATCTGTCAAGGAGCTACAGTAAAGCTACTTAATATCAGACTAGTGTTTTCAAAGGACCATTCTAGTTTGGAGGGGAGATAGGTGAAACCGTAGCACTGTGTGTTAAATCTTGATACAGGCGACCAGACAGACTGATTTGACACTTGTGTTTTTCTTAAGAGATAAACTTTCATTTCAGGTGTATGGCTTTTTAATAATCCTACTGTGTTAGATAAGGTTTCTCAGATGGCAAAGATATCTTTTTTTATCATTTAAGCAATCTTTTGTTTGGTAAAGGAAAGAGAATAATATTAACAGGAACCCACTACTTGAGACACACATATGATCTTATCCAGTAGCTATGTATAAACAAAACACACCTTATGATTTAAATGTTCACTCTGACTAATGCTCTTATGTAAAATGACTGCAGTATAGTGAGTCAGCATCATCTTTTTAATAGCTTCTTGAGAAGAAGTACTGGGTATGTGCACAAACCAGATTTCTGTTTTTTTGAAGATATCGTATCAATCCCCCGATGAGCTGAGGAGTTGATGTAAGGTGAGGTTCCTCTCTACTGTCTGATATTCATTCCTGGTTGATCGTTCCCTCCGATTGGCTGGTGCCTGTTTAGTTGAAGCTCAAGCTGCTGAGTAACTTCCAGATTACACGACAACCATTCAAGTCCCGACTTGTCTTTTTTCTTTTCTTTTTTTTTTAATCCTAACCCTCGCATTCTGTCTTTTATAATCCTTATCAACCGTCTGAAATGTCATTCGTAACATCTTCAGACATTCGGTTATTAACCTACCATGGCATCCAGTTCGTGCAATTTTTTATTTCTCTGTCTGCTCAAACATTTCTGGATAACAAGACCTTTCAGTGACATCCAGTACAAACTCCAGTTACACAAACATAACCAGCTGATATGAATTATCATCATTCCATTACTGGTGGAATAAAGCAGACGTTTGACTGTGACATGTACCTGGAAATGTTCACAGCGACTCCTGGAAAACCACAACCCTTAGTCATGTGAAGCAAAGTGGCCTCGGGCTGAATTGATCTAATTTGTTATGATGAGTAATGCTTTGTAATTACAGAGTTGTTTACTGAAACAGCGCTAGTAAATAAGATTGCTGTGCAGTTTGTTTATTACATGGATGCAAGATAAGACCTGAAGCCAGACACTATCAGCATTCAGCACACCGTTAAGTCATGCCCATAATATTTTCTTTAGACCAGCTAAGTGGTGTGTTTGTGTGTGTGTTTTGTACACACACAGATGTAAGGGTATGTATGGGCTGCAGTCTTGTACTGTCAGCTCTACTATGGGACTTTCTTGGCTGCGGTTATGGGAGATTTGGAAGTGGTTTGTTTCCCCCTCTGCGTCAAACACATCAAACGATCTTTTCATCAGCTGTGACCTCAGGATCTTTTCCAGACTCTGGGCCAGCCTGATATCAACAGACATTTAATCACCGCCACCCAACATTAAGGCTCATCAGCCAGCCCGTAGAGCTATGATTAGACCTCATAAAAACCACATGCCTCTCTGTCTCTGTGTGTGTGCGTGTGTGTACATTTTGTGTTTCTGAACATGTGAGCGTCTGAGCAAGAACAGTGCTCGCTGTGACATGTCCAGACTTCAGAGGAACTTCTCTTTCATGTGTTATCTCATCTGATCACAGTTGGCTGGTAGATAAGCGTTTTTATTGGATCTGACCCAGGACGGGGCCTTGGGCCTGATTGCCAAATAGTTCTGTGAATCTGAAGTCAAAGTATGTGTAGGGATGAGGAATTCCATATTGCAGCAAACTAAAATGAAAACAAGAAGAAACATTCCCTTGAGATACAAGTTTTAAATGCTAGGAAACATCAGCATTTTAGTAATTGCACCTTTTCTTGTCCTTGATCTTTTATTGCATATACTCGTTTGTGGTGTATCATCGTATGTTTGTATTTATTTGTGTAACTATGATACAGGTTATACTTGAAACAGATTTGAACCTCAATAGGTTAAATGGTTTCCATCCAAATCTATCACACATTTTAACCAAATTTTCAGAAAATCAGCAAAACAAAGTGTGAGTGAATGTGAGTATTAATAGTTGGTTCATCATCGTGGTCGATCATGGTTTAAAACTTTGCCAGTTAGATAGTTTCAGAAAGTAACATACCTACTTGAGCTGTTGATTCATGTATTGAAGTTGAAGTTGAAGTTGGTTTTAGCTTTTGTGCCCCAAACTGAACCGCTAGTTTTAGTAAATGTTGTTTCATTTATGTTTTTCATTTATGATGTTTATCAAAGCCTTTGTGTAACATTTGTCTCTGCAGCTCTTCATACGTGGTGTTTCATTGCTGTATTCCATATAATATGGCATTTCTGTTTGTGTCTTGTATCAATTCAGTTACAGTCTCCTTATAGGTCCACACATGCACACATGTAATTATGTGCTAAATCTGTTTCCATTGCACTTTATTCACATTTCACTTTTCTTGATAGACCAATATTTAAACCTTTCCCAAGTAAAAAAATGTTATTGTGATGTTTTGAGCCCCCCCACCCCCAGTGAAATAATAACTATAATAATAACTGAGCTCATGACTATGAGGAAAATACTGAGGAGTAAATGCATCAGTGATG
Organism: Coranthus polyacanthus; assembly: GCA_037367275.1. Lineage (NCBI taxonomy): Eukaryota > Metazoa > Chordata > Actinopteri > Kurtiformes > Apogonidae > Coranthus > Coranthus polyacanthus. Next base: position 25,021,411 of record JAPQRN010000019.1, read on the forward strand.
AACTCTCCCTCTGCCTTTAAGCAAAGCACTCAATTTAACACCTACTGTAAATTTAACACCTTACCTAAAATGGAATCGCTCCCTGGAGTGATTGACTGCATGAACATGACAGAGAAAATTGCTAAAGTATGAGAAAGTTTGTAAAGGTCAAGAAAAACATAAGGTTTGCTCATAAAACTGTGACCTTTATTCGTGTCTCCTGCACCTCAATTCTCTCTACCCTTCTATGGCCTTGGTCCGCAGGCTGATTTATGACGATGTTGTCGGAGTGTGTTCCTGTGGTCTGAAAAAACTCCAATGAGTAACTCTTTACCTCAACACCCTCGCCATTTATACACCTAGATGCTTGTGCCTCACTTCTTGTATAATAGCAGGTGCTGTGCAGAGCTGAACAGTGAGCTGGAGGGCAGATATTTTCTCTGCACCATCTGTCATTGTATCTTTTCCCACCTGTTTGCTGTACACTGTGTGCAGCACTGCACTGTAGCCCCGTATTACTCATGGATGGACTGACAGCATACTGAAGTACGTGCCTGAGTCAGCAGCATATGGCCCTCATAAAGCCATTTTTGTGCCAATATTTCATTCATGTTGCACTCCTCTTCTACTTCAGGAAAAGTTCAACGGGCAGTATATTCTTCCTGATGTCCATTGTGTGCAAGGCTACACATTGTGCAGTGTTAGTGGATATGCTTGGCTGGGTATGAATAATATGGCAGTATCCAGGCAGTTTTGAGGATGAGAGGAACCTGGCTGTATAATTAGCTAGCCCAAGCCTGTCATTAACAGGAGCTTCTGGAAGGCAGCCAGTGCTAATTGTTTATGTGCTGTCAGTCAGAGCTCTTTGTGCTTTGTAGCCCCTGCATGGTTTACTGCCCTGGAAACCTGCTGTTTACGCTGCATAAAGCCGATCACCTTGTTCTGGGCAACAATGGAACATCTGTGTGCCAAGATGACTGAGTGCTGAAGGAGTTGGTGGGAAGGGAAATGAAAAGTGGGGTGATTTAAGGGAAGAAGTATGGAGACTTTTCCCCCAATGCAGGGCCCCTCTCTGCCCCAGGTTTGTCCCATCATGCTCCGCCATTACAGCTCTGGAGGAAGTTACAGTAAGTCTCCACACACACACACGCACAGAGTCACAGTCAAATGAGTCTGGCCTTCATGCCTTGTAAAACACTGTCATCATGCATTCCCCATCGCCACAGGAAGTATTCTGCATCATCATCAATCATGCAGCATGTGGACTGCATACCAAGCAGAACAGTTACTGACTGATGCCAGATTTTAAGTTAAAGAAGGTTGAGTCAAAACAAGCCCTCAACTGACTCACAGATTTGATGATTAATTGCTTTCTATTGAATAATCGTGCAAACAAAACCACTATGACTACACTCAGACTGCAGGCAAAAGGGGGTCTGAGTCTGATCTTTTCTCTCATATTTGACTGCGAACAACACAAATCCCATGGAATCTGATCTTTTCAATTCTGATGTGGGCCACTTCCATATGTGGACGGAAATCAGATACGCATCTGATCTTTTACAATGTGACCTCAGTCTGAACCGTCGGATCAGAATTCATGCAACTTTTACGTCACTCTTGATTGAAATTCATCACAAATCTGCACTGGAGGGAGTCACTCAAAGACTATAAAGTAGATCAAATGAGCTCAACCTGAAACATCTACAGCAGTAAAATGAATCAAAAACATTAGATATAATAGTAAAACACTGAAAGGCACCTTTTACTGCACAGTGACTACTTGATAATACTTCTATATTTCCACTTTATGATAAGGTTTGAAATGCACAACTTTTACTTTGTGGTGTATTTTGACAATGTGATACTAATACATTTTGTAGACGAAACAATCTGAACACTTCTAACACCACTGCTTCTCTGTGTGTGACTCAGTTCAGGATGGGAACCAGTTCACACTTTAATCTGATATTGGCCACATTTCAATGAAAAAAAAAAAAAAAATGAACGGGAAACAAAAAAATCAGATCAGAGCACTGAATCTGAATTAAACACCAAGTCTGGCAGTGTGAACGTAGCCTATGTTATCCTGTTGTATCTTTTATTCTGATCGACTCTATTAAAATGGCTCTGTGTAGGCATGAATTGAATTATGCTTTTATTTTATTTTGAGTTTGTCAGTTAAACAAGGAAGGAAGAAAAATGATATATAGTGTGCCTGAAAGAGCCATTTTCAGGCAGTCATTAATAAACCCATTTATGTAAATGTGCAAAAAATGTGCCCCAAATTCTTCAGAAACCTCAGTTGTTCTATCCGTATGATTGATGCCATTTCACAAATTCATCTTTGAAAACAAGATTATGAGGAGGATTTCCAGTTCATTAAAATCTGTCTCTTGCCTGTGAGGAACCTAAACATAAAATAATATGTGCAGATTGTGAACAGTTGAACAGCAGATATTAAAACCTTTCCATTTAATATGTATTAGATATTGGGTCACAGTTGTCTCTTTGTCTGTACTTATGGTATGATGACAGAGTAAAAAAGATGATCTTCATAATTCATTGAAGACAAAAACCCATCCCCGTCAGTCTCAGTGAATGCAGATTGGATGATGACTTAATCTCAAGATCATCTTTTGTCCAGTCTGTAATTAGCTGGACAATGCAGTCAGTGTCTTCTATCCACTGATGTCATGAGAGCCATTTTCTTGTTCCCCCTGCTTGTCCCACAGTCCTGCCTGTTTTGTTAGACACGTCTTTCTGTGCACAGGGACTATTAAGGGTTTTGTGTTTCTCATTTTGTCTGGTGTGTGTGTGCGTGCATTGTCCTTGAGCCTCTTGGAATACATCAAACAGCCCGTACCAAACTTACCAAACTGTGTGCTCAGCAGAAAGAGTCGCATGTGTTTCTGATTCCCTCTTGAGCCCATAAATACCCTGCTCCTCAACAGATTGTGTTTCTGTAATGGAACAGCGTCACACAGACGATTTATTCTCTCTGTGTGTATGTGTTTGTGTGTGTTTTCTGTACTATTAAGAAGCAGTTTCAAGAAAAGAATACCGTTCATACATAATGCACGGTGCATGTGCTTACACGCACACACACAAACCATGTTAACATGACGCTTCACAACACAGATTCCAAACTGAATCCGACCACAGATATGGATAATTACAGTGCAGAGTTGGGAGGCCATCCTCTGTGAACTTGAAGTCTGAATTTGAAGTCTTATTTTTTTTGCAGCGATTTGAAGACTTCATACATGTCTCAGCAGCTGACACTCAGTTCTTCTTCCTCCTCCAGGTTGCTCCTCTGTCTGGCAGTCTGAACGGGGAGCTCCTCATGTCCTCCGGCCTCACCAGCCCCACCAGTGTCTCTGATCTGCCCCAAAAGCCCCTGGTGCGCACCAGCTTGTCCGTCGCACCGGCCGACTACCCGGAGCGTCCCGAAGTGATGCTGAGGCGGGAGGCGGGCTCCTCCACCCTGCCCCTGAAGACAGAGGTGCCGCTCCATCTCTTCAGCACCACCAACCAGCAGCACAAAGCGGTCGGGGTCCAGCAGCAGATCCCCACCAAGCTGGCCGCCCTCAGCAGCATCAAAGGGAAAGGAGGCAAGATCGGCAAAGTGTCCCAGCGCTCCGACAGCACCGGTGAGCAACAAGAAAACAAAGGGCGAGTGTGCACAAAGCCCGACAGGAAATCGAGACTTTTTATTATCCAGATATTATTATTTTTCCCACTGTCAGTTTTATTTTTGAAAGCTCCTTTGGATCGGCCAGCCACTGGAAACTGCCGGTTGATGAAACGATAACTAAATAAAAACAAGTGTATGTTGGCATTTTCGGCAACAAATAAAAACAAGACGTAAAAGTTAGGTAACACATTTTGTGTAAAAGATAAATTCATAACTTCAAACTAGTTTTGCCCTCTCCATGGCGTTTGCAGCTGTCTGTGTGCGTATCCACAGAATAATATAACTAAGCCTGTTACTGCTACGGTGGTGATGTAGCAGTAACATGTTGGACCTCAAGGGTACATACCACTGCCAAGTTCACCAATTTAACCAAACCCCATTTAAAAAAATTGGATTATCTGCTTTTTTTTTTAATGGATCTCCTCCAAAATTGACTGGGTTTGACCTTGGCCCACGTCTTACCCTTCCACCAAGTTTCATATATATATATAAAAAAAAAAAAAATTGGCACAGTAGTTTTGGCTCTTCCTGCTGACAGACAGACTGAGAAACACAAGGGATCACATTACATCCGCTCTCCTTGGCAGAGGTAAGGTGATCTGCAGTTATTTTGCAGCTGGATTTTATTTGTAGAAAAGGGCTGTCCAGTAACCTGGAGCACTTTGTTTTGAGATTTGATTGAGTGAGAGTGAAAAGAGAGAGGAAATATTAAAGATCAGTGTTTTATTATGAACATATAATTGAATTTTCCATTTAATAAAAA
>JAPQRN010000019.1:25044565-25055504 GCA_037367275.1 Coranthus polyacanthus
CACACACACACACACACACACACACACACACACACACACACACACACACACACACACACACACACACATGCACACACCAATGCACGTGGCTTATTTTCATAATTCTGTTTGGTGTGCCTTGCTGTAAGTGTGTGTATGTGCCAGAGGGCAGGTTTGCATCTGTCACACTCCAGCTTGGAAGGCTTCTCATCAGGCAATGGATGAGTCTTTTGAAGCTTTTTTTTCTATTTAGAAAGGGGCTTTTGATTGGGGAAGCAAAGGGGGTTTTGTAGCAAAATGAGTTTGTGTGTGTATCTAATCAAACCCCTCCATGTATCCCAACCTCAACGAGCCTCACTCCAACCCAACTGGGAATTAATCTCTGTTTTATTAATGAGAGTTAGAGGAAGTGTCAATTATATTTTTAAAAAATACAGCTACTTTCAAAAGACAAAGGGATTTTTTGATGCTTTGTGACAAAGAGGAAGAGAAATGAATTTTTTTGTTACCACATCAGTCCAACTATGCCCGGCTTGCCTGGAATGTCCGCTGGCTCGTCTCTGCTCTGCCCACATCTCATCGGCCTCCGTCAGTGGACGAAGCTTATTTTGTGCGCTCTCTTCCTGTGAATGAATCTGTCCTCATGATGTCGGCTTTGTGACGTGATGGAAGAACAATGGCTGTTGTACCGAAGTGCATATTTCGAATTGTCCTCCCACCTTGGTTTGTAAAAGCAGTGAAAACAGAAGTGGGGCGAAGCATCTTAAAAATGCAATTTGTTGCAGAGGCATGAATGTGTGGCATGCATGAAATCATGGGCTGCTTCCATCAACAGGAAGAGAAACTGCTGCTTCCTGATGAGTTCTCATTATGGGCGACTAGGAATTTGAATCTGCAGGCAAATGGCAGTAAAATAGCTAGATGTGTGTGCATGTTTGAGCTTGTGTGTGTGTGTGCGGGGCAGTAAATATACAAAATAAGCTCATCAAAGGCCTCAAGGCTCAACAATCAACTCTGTGACTGTCAAACAAGATATGTAAAGTTCCTCTCCTCTCTGGTATTGGTGTCAGGGCTTGGGGGAAGTTTTTTTCTGTTCCTTTTTACGTCCAAAGTACGTGTTATGGAGGAGGAAATGTGTTCAGGTTTCAATTCATTTCTTGTTAGTTGAAAGACAGGAGAAATACGTATGTATGGGCAGAGACAGACTGATGTGTTGACCACGGGCTCTTCTCGTGTCTCTATTTTGTGCCTCCTCATCTTCTCTCTCCTCCATTCCCCTGCTTTTGACCTGGAAATCCATCTCAGCGATCAGCACTCATGATGTATTAAAGAGGCGTGACACACAAATATATACAGCTTCGGCATAACAAATAGATGTTCTTAATTTACTAACCACATTTCCAGAAAAATTGGGACATTTTCCAATATAAAAACTAAATTCTAAATTTAATTCACTCAAACCTTTATTTAACTGACAAAAGTGCAAAGAAAAGATTTTCAGTGTTTTCACCAGCCAACTGAATTGTAGTTTGTAACGGATTTAAGTCAGCCATCACTGATGCAGCCCCAGACCATCACAGATGCTGCTTTTCCACCTTTCACTGATAACAGTATGGATGGTCTCTTTCATCTTTGACACATAGAGTCCGACATCTGTTTTTCCGGAAAACCAGCTGAAACGTGGACTCGTCTGACCCACAGCACATGTTTCCACTGTCTTTCAGTCCATCTGAGATGAGCTCGGGTCCAGAGACCACGCTGTACTCAAAATAAACAAAATAAGCACTAAACATTGTGTGCGTTTGTCTTATGTCTTCCGTGTCATTTTTGTCATGTTGCGTTTGTTGTGTGTGATATGCACAATGGATTCACCAAGGGATCATCTTTTCTGTGTTATCGTCCCGTCCATTTAGCTTGAAATCGGTCTTGATGTTGTGAACATGCAAAATAATGCAAAATATAAATAATCAATACTTCTCCTCAAATGCATTAAAACTAAAGTAACAAGTCTGTTTTGAAAATGTAAGGATTAGAATGTACATATATTTGTGCTAAAGTGTAGAAAGTATGTGATAACGAATCGATAACATATTTACCAATGTTTTTTGACGCTCATGTTTATTGTACCTTAGTGTTTTTTAGAACTGTATTTGCTTCCTTTTTGCTGCTGTTCTTATGATGCTCCTCTCCTCTCCAATTTACTGGGTAATTATTCCATTGTGTAAACAGCTATTACTGTGGCCGAATCCTGGCAAGTCTGAGAGCACCCTCCTGTCACAATGCTCACATTTCTTTCTTTCTGCCTCTCTCTCTCTCTTTGTGAAAGCCACAGGTCTTCACTGCACAGACACTCAAAAATAGAAGCAGTGAAATTAATCTGGTGAAGCGAGACAGGGTCAAATGTAGCTGGAACAAGTCTGCATGAACAGCCTGCCAGTCTCTAATCCACTCTGATTGCCTTTTCACATCTGAATCACTATTTTCTTAGGAAGGCCACTTGTAATAAAGTACAGTTTTGAGCAGGATGTCATAACAACTAAAAGAAAATGACCATGATGATGTTTGTCGAAACATGTCTTCCAAAGGGAGATCAAAATGATGTCTTATTTTAAGGTCAAAGTATCAAACTATATATGGATACTAACAAGCAACATTTTGGCTGAAATTTTGCATGCCTCAGATTCGTCCGTATACCATACTTCCACTGTTACAGATTCATAATTCATTTAAACAGTTCTCCTGGTTGTTTTTCGCAGCATAACAATCAACCAGCCCAGTCTGACAGTGACTTAGATTTGGCTTAGGGTAGCCCTCAAACAGAGGTTCCTCAGTCACAGGAGGTACCTCACATCACCACAATCAATTTACCAAGACAGAGAGGAGACTCAGTTCAATGTCTTGATATGAATTTTATGTAGGTCTAGTGGAAATTGTGGTAAAGACAGCGATGTAAAAAAGTGCGTGTATGAGTGTCTGCTTTGTTTTATTACTGGTTTAATGGGGCAGGTGGATGGAATTCCTGTCACTTTGAGGCTCGCAGTTCAAATTCTGTAAGTCACTGGGTTTTGAGAGTTGCATTGTATGAAAGAGGACAAATGCAGCTATCTTTGTGGTAAATGTGGTGTACTGGTTGTAAATGGGCTCAGAGTAGCAGCAGTTTTAAAAGCTTTAGCTGAGCATTCTGTACAAAATCAGGAAAAATCATGAAACTGAAACTGTGATTTTGTAAATACCATACTAGATATCGAGATAACAATTGAGTCTGTCTGTAGCAACTGTGTTTCTATCTTGAAGCGTGACGAAGTAATGTGTCACCGTACATCGAAGGTATGGGTTTGATCTTTTTCACAATGTCTTCCACTTCATAGTTTTCACGTGACGTCACTCACTTGCGGTAATGCTCACCTGGAGGCAAAGAAAGGCTTCCTTCCACTGCTGCCAGTCATGTTACAACTTATTTTACAGTTTATTTTCAGCTAAAATGCTACATAGTTGTCGGTCAATCGAATGCGCTGGCGAGGAGACGAGCCTGGGTTACACTTCTACAGAATCCTTCCTGAGAAGAAACAAACAGACACAAACAAATATATTTATACTTCTCGTGGCGCTGCCATTCAAGTGACTACAAATATAAATCGCACCAGTTCCTCGTCCACAGCAGCAGACTGTCAATGGAGACACATTTAAACTCTACAAACTTGACAATGGAAACATGTTTAGGCCTCACCTTTGACAATGAAGAGTTTCTTGTTGTTCACCTCAAAAACAGCAGCAGCAATAATCCATCCATATGTAAAATACATACATAGAATTGTCAATTTTCTACACTTTGATCCTGCAGCAGCGTTAGAGGAGGGATTGTCCTCCACAGGTAGTCTATAGCCTGTTGTATGGAGACATCCGTAAGAAGAGCTCTCATAGGGACTCGGCTGTTTTTAGTTATTTCATACTGTGGTGAGAGCTGTGTATCGATCACAATTGTCCAAAACTTATCACATGTCTTTGTTTAATTTCCTTCTGGAAGTATTCATGGCTTGAAACAGACGTTAAACACTGCCAGTGCTGTGGTCTGTGTCCAGTGTTCACTGCCATGTGGGGTTACGTGACTGAATGAAAACTATGAATTGGAAATAAATGGAAATTTTTAGCAGTTCTTTGCAATTTTCGTTACCATGGTTATTTGAAGTGCTAACAAAAATCAGAGCACACGCATTTTTACTGTGCTCTGGGATGAGTTATGTGGCAAAATTTGCATGAAGGAGAATAAGAATTTAAAAAAGCGCCACATAATAAAATGCATCTGCTTATGCATCGCAGTCACACAAATACAATCTCCCACTAGAGTATGTGGTAGTTGTCTAACCATACTTTGGTGATCTTTTTACATTACAAATTTTCAGCATATACTTTCTTAGACAATGATGAATTATGACTAAAACTAACAAATGAGACCCCAAACATGTTTAGATGCTGTAATATGATACGTTAGGGGCATCTCTCAACATGTTTATGATCTTTAAATATAAAAGAGTGTATAACAATTTTGCCAACTTGGTCACACACACAGACAGACACACACCTCGCGCTCAGACAGCGGAGAGAGACGAGACAACCCGTGTCTTTGCTCCAGTGGTTAGAGTCTGTCTAAATGGCTGTCTGTCTGTCTCACACTCTGTTTACTCCTCATTTGTTTACCCAGTCAGCTCTGAAACCTCAGAGCTGCTGCCAGCGGAGGTGCCCTCAGCCAGAAGAGGAGGGAGAAAAGAGAACAGACAGACAGACAGAGAGAGAGATGAAGACGCCGCGCATTCAACTCCACATCCAGCACAGAGACATGACGGAGACGGATGTTATTTTTCATGTAAATTGTAGTATGTTTGGCTCTTGCAGAAGAAATCTCACTGAGTCTTTCCTCCATAAATAAAAAGTAAACATTGTAAGTAAATGAACTCGAGGCTTTAGACAGGTTTGTTTAGGCTTTTTTTGTTTTTTTTAGGATTACGGCAGTGAAGTATAATGGAATGAGCAGAAGTGAACTTGACAGACGGACAGAGACACATGGAGAATATGGGAGAAGAAGACTGATGTTTGCTTACAGTGATTTGCAATGAGAGAGACTTATGTAAGAGTGAGAGTGAAGGAGTGCACCTCTCAGAATGCGCATTATTTTTAAGATGTATTGCTCCTGGTGGTATTTCAATCTTAAAACACATACACACAAACACAGCAGTCTGCAGCCACAGCTACCAGCACAACGTATTTATTAGTTCTGTTGGACTGTATTATTTTGTGAACAGAGCAAGTAAGTCTGGCTTTGATACATGTGCCTACCAACTTAGATATGTCAAGGTGAAACCTCAATTTATGTGTAGGGTATGGGTCCAAGAAGCTTTTTATATGTACGTCTTGACATGTAACATCTGCCTACCAAATTTGGTATGCCAATTTACATGAAAATGTTATTTTCTATGAGCCATTGTGCACCCCACAGACCAGGACCAATATCAGACAACAGCATTCCTAGTGCCTCAAAAACAGTCTTGTGTTTCATTGTGAATAATGCATCATGTTACACAGAATTTAGATAACTGTTAGTCACAATGGTCTGTAGATGAAATGAAATCGATTGAATTAAATGAGTAGGGGGAGTTTGTTAAAATCCAATGTGAGGAAATGACCAAAAATGAGCAAGAAATTCAAAATGGCGGACTTCCTTTGTACACGGTGTGTGCTCAGGCCCTAACAAGGAAAAACCTGATAGGAGTGGTCTTTTGAATGACAGGATGACAATGTCCCCATCCATAGGGCACGAGGGGTCACTGAATGGTTTGATGAGAATGAAAATGATGTGAATCGTATGCTATAGCCTTCTCATTCACCAGATCTTAATCAAAGTTAATACCTAAGGGAGATTTTGGAGCAAAGCAGGCAATCACTCTAAGACCTCTCTCCACCTCCATCATCAAAACACTAAATAAGGAAGTATGTTCTGGATGAATGGCATTCATCTCCCTAATAGAGTTCACAGACTTACAGATAAAATGTCGATGCCTGGTTCCAAGTGTTGGTCCAACACCTTTATGACACTATATGTTCTTTTCTAATTTGTTATCTGTCTGTAACATATTTTAAAGAAATACTCAGTTCACCTCTGCATCAGATCTGGGTCGTTTATTGATCTGCCTTTTGTTTTGGCTTTGGGTTTGCTGATCTGTCCTGCAGGAGTAACCTCCAGGCTCCCCAGGGAAGGCAAAGGGGAGGTCGATTTGAGCCTCATCACGGCGTCTTTGTCCTGGCCCACAGCAGACTCACAGAGGCTCCAGCTGGGGGGCTCAGGCCGGCAGACACACGCCGATATTTGGGTGGAGAGGCAGACAGCGGCGTTCCTGTCCGTTCCACCTCGCTGCTTCTTTTCTTATGAGTTAACAAGAAGTGGTAACTGCTCATCCCCCACCTCACACACAACCACACCGCCAGACACACATTACACATTAATTCATATGCCCACAAAAACACATAACAAGCACAGAGACGCCACAAATGCTTCAATACAGGAACCAGATTGTTATGGCAGTTTGTCCTCCTTCTCCTTCTTTGTTCTCCTCCCTCTTTTTTTTTTTGTTCTAGCAGCTTCTGAGGTTCTTTTGTCTCCGGCCGACTTTCAAATGTCTATTTATTCTCGGTGCTTTAATTGTGTTGTCGGCAAGATCTGTTTGAAATTGCTCACTTTGCACATTTTACATTACAATAGGAACCATTGAGCGGCCTGCTCATCCCGCTGTCCAGTGCCAGGTCCCCCTTTCAGAGAGGGGTGTTTCATCTTTTTATGCACGTCTGCATTGTACTTAAAAATCCATAAATTAACCTTTAATGAATCACTGTATCTATACTGGCACAAACATGTTCACATGCTTGACTGGACACAGGCATGATGTCATGAGTGCAGAGGATTTTTTTTGGTGCTGCCGCTTGTTTACATCCAATTAACAGCGTCCATTGAAGTTTTTTGCGGCTGGCCTTGAAAAGACTCTGCCTATTATGTCACTCAAATGTTTGTTTTAGGGCATCCCCTCGAGATTTTATGTAATGTATGTCAGTTGCATATGGGGAGCAAAGGGCTTTTTGAGTGGAATATTTTTCAATTTGTGAAACATTTAGAGCACACAGTCTTTGCATATTTCAAACATGTCTCAGCAGTTTATTGATATCTGAGGAAATGTTAATATTCAAATCACTCTGAGCGCAACATGCAAACAACTTGCAAAACATTCGCGAGGCTGTTTCTGGTGAGTCTTATCTCATTTCAGTCCCTCCTTCTCAACATTTTACACACACACACACACACACACACACACACACACACTGATATACAGATTCAGACATTCACCTTCCTCAAAACCTCTGCAGTAACTCTCCGAGGTAAAGTGGTGACTTGAGACCGAGACAAGACCGAGATTTCGAGGGGTCGAGATCAAGACCAAGGCAGACCAGACTAGATACACAAAAACAGTATTGGATTGCTGTGGCTTCTTGGTCAGGTCTCCCTTGAACAAGAGATTTTATTCTCAAAGGACTTCCTTGTTAAATAAAGGTAAAATAAATAAAATAAAAACTATGGCAACCGAGCCTTTCAGTGTTACAGATTGATATGGTATGGGGGGAGAGATGATTCCTGATGCCAGCGAATAGCAGAATGAGGCAGGAGGTGGAAAGAAGAATAAAGAATTGGCGAAAAGTTTCACACCTAAAAATAATCCAGAGTCCTCTTTGTCTGAGACCGAGACGAGACCAATCTACTGGTCTGCTCGAGTACTACAACACTAACTGTAGGTGAAGACAGAGTCTCAAGCCCCCTCTCTATATCCCTTCTTCCCTAATTATTCATAATTTTCCCCACTCACATTCAAAAAAAGCCATATAATATTTGAAATCCAAAGACTAACTCTTTTAACTTACATACTTTTTTCATTTAAACTGTACTTACTATTGTATTGTTCTAATGTGGTATTTTTGTTTTATATAGTTCACTGTGATATCCTGTTCCCATGTATCTGCACATATGTATTACTGTATACGGTACTATTAAATGGTAAAGTCATTCGGTTACTTTTGAGAGAATTGTAACTCATTTCTTATTTTCAGTAACTTGCACGACACAACAACACGGCAATTTCAACGTCAAAATCATTAAATATGATCAGAATTTGGTAGGAACTCGCAGTTTGTTCTAACAGAAAATCTACAAGAAAGTGGGATTAACACATTTAGACTGTAGATACTGCACTTTTCAACAGCTATATAATTGTTTAAGGTCATCCAAATGTGTCTGCCTTTTTGGGGTCATGATTCTTATTCATAAAAAATTCTACCTAAGAAGACATTAGTAGAATGCATTATCACTAATCTACTACAACATATGTGGTTGGACAGTCTGAAAGCTTTAAAGGTGTTTTTCTCAGTTTCACTTTTTGCATAGTTTTATTGACCTGCCGTTGACAGGCGGCTTTAAACCACGGTATCAGTATTACAGTGAGAGGAGCAGGTTGTAGTTAATGAATAAAAAATGTCATTCATAACATTAGAGGTTAAATGTCAAAAACAAATATATAAAGTCACATCAAAATCTTTAATATCTAACAAAACCTACTGATAATCACCCGATTCTGTTGAAATATAGAACAGAGAACTTAAACGTAATGATCAGAAAATCTATAAAACCATGGTTGAACTTATGTAATTTCACAGTGAAGGTGGTTTGTGTGACGTTTATAATATCCTGCACCTCCCTGAACCTGAGTGTGGGTACATTCCTGTCTCGTCCTCCTCCCTGCCAGTCTACACGAATGTGCCAACCAGACTTTTTCTCATCCCACGCCCAGTCGGTGACCGTGCCCTTTTCTCACGTACGTAAACCTTGGCATCTGCAGAAAAGAGAGGTGCAGTCACTTGACCCGACTGACTTCAGCTGAGCAGCATTCGCACATTCTTCAACAAGTAGTGAGGGTTTATAATACGTGAGCACATGTTACTCAGAGCGAGACTGAGACTTGCTCTTCACATAACACATAAACATAACGTGCGGGGTATTATACGAGTAACAGAGACAGAACATGGACTGATTCTTCGCTGCACAGTCAGATGGGAGGAAGGAGACAGGTGTTCCTGGTAAATACCAAAACCACTCCTAACCTGTGTTTGAAAACTATTTGTGGCACGTTAACACTGTGTGTGTGATTATACGGCTGGCCGCGCTGTGTTGATGACACAGATGGTGAATTCCAATCATTCCCATGGAGAACACGACAAGAGACAAGACAAACAAAGGAATATGTTTTTATAGAGGATGACATTTATTGACAAGTTGTGGCATGTAGAACATGAACCAAGCATGAAGTAACAGATTGTGTATCAGTAATAGCTTCATATATCAGTACACCTGATACTTTTAAAGAGGAAATCCACAGACTTGCACAAAGAGCAAAGGTCGACAGCTGAAAGAGGAAATTATTTGCTACAAAAAGGCTTTGATTATTCACACTACCCCAGCTGGGTTAAGACGAAGATTAAAAAAAAATTAAGACCAGTAAGAGATTTCTTTGTACAAATTGTGCAAATCAAAAAGGCGTCTACAAAGTAATTACAAAGCAAATGTACAAACTATACACAAAAAAAGACTTCTATTAAAGACACTCACAATATTCAATGAAAATATTACTGCTACAAAACTACCTTCGACACACTTAGCTTTGTTATTTGAGTCAGTATAACATATAGGTTAGCTAATCAGGTTTTGGCAATATTTTATGTTTTCATGACCACTGCTATTAAGCACAATCACTTGGTAAGAATGTATTTGTAAAATGAGAGAGAGTTCTGTGAAGTTGAAAACAGTACATTCACAAAAAAACTAACTATTTTCAGAAACAGAGATTACCCTTCCTTGACAAAATAAAGGCAATGCCCATCTATACAGAACACAAACTATACTGTACATAACCCTGAGACAAAAAGAAAAAAAATGACATTACTGGCAAAAAAAAAAAACCTCATTTGAAATAACATCCTGAAACAGAAAAGAAGTACCTTCTTCAACCATAGCGGGCCACGATCTGTGCTGTGTGAGCTCGTATTTTAAGTCCGAGAAGGAAGATACAAATTTAGCTCACCAAAATTGAGGGAAGCCCAAGTCCAAAATCTAAAAATACAGACAGGAAGATAGCTTTCTGTGCACAAAATCATACACTTCTCCAAACTTGATTTCTCATAACCCCCCCCCCTCTTTCCCCTTAGGGCTGGCACAGCAAAGGTCTAATTCAGTCCATCAGTACTCCGAATAAATTACACCTGAGTAAACGAACGCTCAGTGTCAGGAGGTGGAGAGGACCACAACAGAACCACAACAGGACACAGCTGACTTTCTTTTTTAAGTCAACTGTAAAACAAAATGTCAGTGAGCAACATTAACCTGTACAGACTCAGTTAACACCTACTATCGAGATGGTACGTGTTTAACCTTTTAACATCCCTTCTTTTCAAGGAACCTGAACCCTAAGCTCGGCCCAAATGCATGTGTTAGACTTCTTCTTGTTTCTGTGTTTAAAATTTGGATGAAACACAACTTGAACTACGTCAATTTAAACATGGCTCAAATGTAACCCTAACATGGTTCGCCAGTGACCTTGGTGGATGTTGAGAGGTTAAAGTAATTCAGTGAGCAGTGCAAAGCAAATAAATCACAGAGGCTTTTTACCTCAGAGGGTGTAAAGGAAAAAGTTAGCATGTTCCTGTACTCCCCCTACTCCCAGGCAGACTAAATATTCTTTATACTCAGAGCACACATCTATATGCTCTTGGTGTGTTTTCTTGCAGTGCTTCACACGTATTACAGAGACGTACACATGGCAACGGGTCCAGCTCAGGCTAGTAGCTTCATGGGAAAGTTACACAAGAAGGACGAGTA
>JAPQRN010000019.1:25066342-25080533 GCA_037367275.1 Coranthus polyacanthus
AGACACAGACAAACACACACACACACACACACACACAGACACACACACACACACAGACACACACACACAGACACACACACAGACAGACACACACACACAGACACACACACACACACAGACAGACACACACACACAGACACACAGACACACACACACACACAGACACACACAGACAGACACACACACACAGACACACAGACACAGACACACACATACACACACATACACACACACACACACACACACACACACACAGACACACAGACACAGACACACACACACACACAGACACACACACACACACACAGACACAGACACAGACACACACACACACACACACACACACCACAGCATGCAATTTAAAGCCTGAACAGCTACTGTAAAGATTGGAAAGGCAAAAACACACAAAAATTAAGCAGAGCGCAGTCATTTTTCCTCTACTGTTCAGACCATAACAAATAGGAACCATAATACTTTAACATTTACAAATACTTTTCCATCAACAGTGGCTTTATGGTTTTGGCCCTGGAGTCTGTGGTTTAGTCACATCTGGTGGAAATGCACAGGGGCCACAAACTACAGTAGGTGGTGACAAAAAGACCAGAAAAAGGCTGCTAATCCCATACATAACGCTCAAAAAGAAGCGTATATGGGGACGGGCCCTGGAACCGCAAGGGCTACATTAACAAATCTTTACTAATGAGAATGCAAGACACACCTTCATTCCTCCCAAATTAGCGTGAGGACGGCTGGCTTTTTAAAGGACGGGCAATGCCAGCAATGTGAGTGAGAAAGAGAGAGAGACAGAGAGAGAGAGTAAGAGAGTGGTTTCACAACTGCGTAAAAACTCACAACACTACTAGTGAATACTTGAACAGCTGACTGGTGGTTTTCAGCCCTGTCGTAAACATGAAAGGAACACACACACACATACACACACACAATTATTTTTCTCTCTGACCCCAGCTGAAAGTTGACAGCCTCGGCAGCAAAGTATTTTTAGGCAGGCGTTAGTTTCGGCTGCCAAACGGCGCAAAATATAGCTTTGCTTCTCCCGGTCTTACTCGCTCCCCACTTCTACTTCAAGTGTGTGTTTGCATGAAATGCACTTCGTTCTGTATCACTGCGTTCCCTAAATGTTTGCCACTTCACTCAAGGGTGAGAGAGAAACAACCAGCGTCAGGGTAAGACTTACACGTAGCCCACTTAACGAGCAAAAGGCTGCTGGAAATCTGAGCTTTTTTCCATCTCTGCTGTAATTAAACATAAAGGGAATTCAGCAGCAGCGGGATGGGAGCTACCATAACTTCAAGAAGTTCAGAAGATGTGGCGCCTTGATCTTTCAGAGCCAGCCTGTCTGCCTATCTGTTTCCTTCTGAGCCCAAAAAACCCTACGCCACCGCAGAGTCAGTGGTCTATACTGACGCCCCTCCAGCTCCATCACATCCAGCTGTTTACTGGAGACACAAGTCATACTGTATATTAGCTGTCAAACAAAGTTCAAAGCAATAAATAAAAAGGAGCATGATGGGAGTCCTGCCTGACAAGAGGAAGAAGTTGTATTACAGTGTGGAGGATTCACACACAAACGCAAACTACAATTAACAAGTGACACAAATACAAAAAAGTCTTTATATATTAATGTTTTTTGTAACTTAAATTAATTTTAAATGAAAATTAAAGTGTCAACAGGCAGTAAGTAGACAGACAAAATGTGTAATAAGATCAAAAATAATTAGGGCTGGACAATGTGGCCAGATATGTAATAATGATAAAAAGTTCAATATCAGTCAATATCAATCATTTTCATGATATTCTTTATGGTGAGAATATAGAGAGAGGAAAAATGTTCCTTCAACATCAAAATATATAGGATTAAAATTGAGTAAAACAATAAAACATTGATTTAGTTAACAGTGTAACCAAAATAAACCCTAAAGACAAAACAAACATATAGATCACGATCATGATATAAAATTATACTGCGGTAAATATCATTATTGTTTCATCGTCGAGCCCTGTTAAAAGCTGTTCAGACTTTAAGGGGTGTATCCGTGTTACTGTGTCCTTGCTGTCTAAACTAACGCCAGTTCAACCCCAGTGCACCTACAGCTCAAAACAAGACATTATGACAGACTGTGTAATAAAAAAGACAATTCACATTTCATTGTTCAAATAAAAAGATCAAACCTCAAAAGCGGTAATAAAAGATGCAACAGAGTCTTGGCTTTTTTTAAATGGAAATCCAATGACTATAGAAGCAATGACTGGTTTTCCACTGATTGCATCAGTCTTAAAATAAGATCACAGGACAGGCCTCGCGTCATCAAACTTGAAACCTGCTTTACCACCACTGGACACATGTTAAAAAAAACCTTCAAAACACCACACAACGTCTTCTTCTCCTCGTTTTATCTGTTAGCGCCCCGGTCTCTCCTTCCTCACCCTGCAGAGAAATGTATCATGTCTTATCTCACATGGAGCTGTGAAAACTCACACCTGTCGTTCCTTCAGGCACATCAGGTTGAGCAATTCTCCACCGATACGGAATGATTCATATCAGCCCGTCCAATTTCAATAAGCCTGGAGGTGGATACTCGTTTTCCATCTACTTCCCATCTGACTGATGGCTCTTGTAGCTTTGAGCAGAGTCTGAGAGCACATACGGTACGGTAGTAAATAGGGTTTGTATTTACTTTTAATACAGTAAGGCACTTTGTCAACCTCACTGTAGAATGGTGCTCTATGAATAAAGTTACATGGTTTTTATTTTTAACATTGAGGCCTGATTTGGCATCAGTGAAACTTAAGGGAAAACTTATCAAGTAATGTAGATTTTAAGAAGTGTTAAGAAGTATCAATAGACCAAATGTAAGGTCAATTTTAACAGAATTCTCAGAAAATCTGCAAAATAAAATGCAAATTTATGCACAAATTTATTGTTATATGAATATTAAGAGTTGGTTCAAAACTTTGCCAATTATACATATTATTTCATATAACAACATACTACCTGGGCTGTTGAGTGAGGAGCTGATAGACACAAGAGGTATTTTGTCATAAACCTGAAGCTGTTTTAGCTTTTGCCTCTTGAACTGAACCTGGTCCGGATCATA
The DNA here is from genome assembly GCA_037367275.1 of Coranthus polyacanthus. Lineage (NCBI taxonomy): Eukaryota > Metazoa > Chordata > Actinopteri > Kurtiformes > Apogonidae > Coranthus > Coranthus polyacanthus. The sequence goes on from JAPQRN010000019.1 coordinate 25,069,459, forward strand.
TGACTTGATAGAATGTTTTACAAGCTATCAGCAGAAGTTGCTGCCGATGGCTAATATTAGGTTTCAGAACTGGAAATACTGACTTTGAGGGAAATTAATCACTCAAAAGATTTGGAAAAAATAAATAAATAAATAAAAGATTGCTGCCATCTAGATTTTTTTTTACAGATGTTGATATTGATATTTATTTATTGATAAATTACTTTGAGTTTGACGTTCAAAGATTCATTTTTATTTTAGGTATTTACTACTCTGACTTAGATGTTCCAGTTCAACAGTTGTCCACTTTCTAATAAAAGTATCAAAACTTTTGGGAAAGAATATCAACTGATTAATCGGCTATCAGCTTTTCCCTGCTACAAACTATAATTGTTATGACATCTGCCTTTACAAATCCACTATTGGTCGACCTCTAATGTACCCTGTGTCTCTGTGTAGATGTGTCTATTAATATCATCATCAAAAAAATCTGAAATGTAGGTTAATTAAATTCACCAAAGTCTCCTTGCGCTCCTTTTGGCTCTAAGGCCTCTATGTGTTAAACACCATGTGTCACATCACCTTTTATAAGCTAACCACAGTCTTAAAGTACTGACTCATATTATGACAGTCTGTTAGCACCCAGGGCTGGCCCTGCAGAGCACCCTGCCTACTGATCTTGTCCTAGAAACAAGCACAGACCTGATTCCTGCCTCTCCACCTTGCTCCTGTCAGTGACAGAGGTCTTGTGTTGGGAGCTCTGGCTCTGTAATTACCGGCACCGCTGACATTCCTCCTGCTCTCTAAACCAGGACTCCACCATGTTTATCCAACACCCAGCAGTCACAGCTAGATAATGTGTAACTGTAACCACTGGCAACCCTGAAAACACTGAGGGGTTTTTTAAACAAGTCTCTAGTGTGGTTCAACGTGACATTCACCTGAGGGTGTTGAATTCATAAAAGACATTCTTGCTGTGTGCTCCCATATAATATACATATTTATATATTTTTCTAACAATAAGGGCTCTATGAATAGCTCATGTAATTGACGTTTTGTTTGTTTGTGTCAGTTTAAGAAAACTACAATTACTCACCGTAGAAACCTCAGAGTCAGTCTTTAGGCTGAGAGGTACTTCCATGTGCTGACGAAGGCAGTGGGAATGAGTGAGTAGGGAACACTGGTCACACTGTCCCAAGAGTCTGATGACGGATCATAACAGTCCAGGGTCTTACACCTCTGAGCCCCAAAGTACCCGCCCACCACATACAGTCGGTTTCCTGACGCCACGGCGTGGCAGCTGATTCTCTTGGCTGTCACGTCACCAAACTTCGACCACTGGTACGTCTCACTGTTGAACCGGTACGCAGAGCTGGCTGAGAATTCAGTGTCGCCTCCGATAACAACCACGTGGTTGCCGACCACAGCCGCGGCCGTGTAACGCCACAGCTGCGGGCAGGCGGCTGGGACCGACCACCGGTTCTGACAGGGGTCAAAGCACTGCACCTTGGGGTATTTGTCTCTGTTGACGCTGGTGCCCCCGAAGGCAAAAAGTTTGTTTTTGGCACCGACCACAGCAGCGTTGCTCACCCCTTCTCTGAGCGGAGCCACCAGGGTCCATTTGTTGGTCTGAGGGTCGTACTGCTCCACCTGCTTAAGGGATACAGATGGAGAGGCCGGGAAAGATCCTGCAAGAGAAGTGTGTCCGCCCACAACGTAGAGCATGTGGTCAAGTTCTGCTGACCCGTGTCCAAACCTGGCCACCAGCATCGGTGCAGCTTTGGACCACTCGTCGTGTAATGTGTCGTAGACCCAGACGTCTTTTGAGGCCCCATTCTCTGAGCCACGCCCTCCAGTAACATAAACCTGAGACACAGAGAAATCACATCATGAGTACATCCACATAACATTTATTTTAAAAATGCACATCCAAATATACAACACATACTATGCATACCTTGCAACCAATAGCACAGGCGCTGCATTCTTTCCTGGGGCTGGGGATGTCTGTTTTGGGCGTGATCTCCTTGGTCTTGTTGTCGATCATATACACTTTATCACACATGAACGTTTGTCCTCCGAGCAGCAGCAGGGCCTGGCTGACCTTTCTGGGTCGGGCACAGAATCCTGTTACAATCCCGTCGTTCTGGAGGATCCTCATCTTGCACCGTACAGCGTCTTCGACAATCTCCCGTCCCACCTTGTGGCACATCACCAGCTCCTCTGAGGCGACGTTCTTCAGCAGGTACGTCTCAGGGAGCAGCGCCAGGCGAACACAGCGCAGCAGCTCAGGCAGCTCGCTGTGCCGCCGCTCCATGTCGGCCTTGACCCAGTCAATTACAGCCTCATACACGAGGCTCTCGTCCTCGACTTCCAGTTCCTCACTAAGGATCAGCTCCTGGACTTTGTCTTTAGGCAGACTGAGGAAGTCCTCTGTCCTAAAGAGTGTCGCAAAGTTCGCCAGACACATCCTCCATGACAGCTCGTACAGTCTCTGACACTGGTGTGCGTCTGACAGCAACATCATTCCCAAACAGTTCGACTGGTGGAGGTTTTTCTCCAGAAACTCTGCTGCTGCATCCCTAATGTCGTGAAACTGAAGCATGTCACCGGCTTCAAGGAGTGACTCTGCGTTTTCTTCGTTGATGATGACTCGGGCCGAGTAGGCGTAGTCGAGCAGTAGCTCCAGCACCTCTGGGTGGAGAGAGTCGTGGAAGTTGACTTCAGCATCGCGACTCTCCCTGAGCCCCCCGCTAAACATGGCCTCAAAATATCTGCTACAGGAGGCCAGGACCGCCCGGTGGCAGGGGAAGGAACGATTGCCAGCCTTCAGGACAACATCGGTGAAGACGTTTCGTTTGCGCAGCAGGTTGAGTTGGGTCAACAGGCTGTCGGCGTGGGACGTCTTGTGAAACAGCTGGATATTCATGGAGCCTGAACTGGAGCGAGACTTTCTGTTTTCGTGGTTACTGACGGACATCTTGACTCAGACCTGGAAAAGGGGAAAGGTGAAGTTAAATAACAACAAAAGCAAAGAGCCATAATACAACTAGTTTTATGATAAGAGACTTTATGAACCCTTCTTTTGATCTCAACTCTACCATAAACACTCCTCCCATTTTATGATTCAACAAAACACCGCATGCTAGTAGCTGATGAATGGGCTGTTCAGAAATAAAAGACCTGATAGCTGTCCACTGGCTTACAGCGGAAATGGACTTCAGACTTAGAGAGATGAAAGGGGATGAGGATAAGATAAGAAACGCTCCCACAAAACACCCGTATGCACACACTGTGTGCCACATTTCCACTATAAAACATATGTCAATGTCTGCAAATATCCAAACCTGTAACAACAACAAACCCGGCTACATGAACTGGCTCTTTACATAACCTTGTGTAATTAATGATCAGCAACACCTGGGTGTGGGTGTGTTGTCCTATATCACATCTTTCCACCCCTATAAACATTTCAGGGCTGTGAGTCACCACCAACCAGAGCAAGAGTCAATAAATTCCTGCCAGCTTGTTCTGCTTCTTGCTGGCTCACATGCAAGATGGTGCCAAAGGCAAAAGCTTTCAAGCCCACATAAGATCTGACACCTCAGACCAGCTTCTTAAGGATAAAATTATGTAACCGCTGTGCACCCAATCTTTTTTTCTTTTTTTGGGGGGGGGGGTAGATCAACTACAGCAGAGGCTTGCTGCAGCCACTGCCTCATGTTGCATGGAATTCTTGGATTACCAATGTTTATATGGTGCATTTAAGATAAGAATACATAGGATGCGTCCTGTTTCTGTTACTATTACAAAACCTGTTTCACTTCATTAGTAAAATTACCAGTTTGGAATAACAGGCGTGACCCAGCTGGTTCGTAAAGACCCTGCACAACTTGAAAACGACCAAAAATAAATATCTTCCGCTCAGTAGCCTCCATTGTTTCATAGCAGATACATTTAAAACTGCCATTCGACCCTTCTCAAAGGGGGGGACGGGGTACTTCCGTGGAGCGGCTCGGCGTGATATCCAAATCGTATTAGTGTAGTAAATGTGAAAGTACGGTCAGCACTTCAGCATGCGCTCAACTTTCCTCCCCCAAGTTAAGAGGCTGCAAACTAGTCCTACTACACAAGCAGCGGCCGCAGAGCGACATCAAACGTCCCAGCTGGTAAATAAACTCCTCACATTTCGGAAGTTAGAGGAATGTCAACCAAGGAAGTATCATATGAGAGCGATCATTCGGGGAGGATTTGAGGGAGGGGGGTAGGTTTCAAATGCTTACCTTGATCGCAGCAAGGCTGATCCCTGAGCCGGATTCTTTATCTCGGCTACAACTTGTTCAGTCGTTGGAATAGCTTGGAGTTGTGGCACAATTTAGAGAAAGGCGCTCCCCGAATCCAAAGCCGTATGAAGTCCTAAACACGCGGGGAACACCGGAGCCATTTGTCTTTACGTCGTTCGTACGCTTTTGAGTTTCCACGCGCGGAACAATGGGGAAAGTTTGAAGGCTCGGTTCGTCGGTCGGAGAGCCACGCAGCCTGCGCAGAGAGCAGCGAGCGGAGCGCAGAGAAAGAGCACAGGCAGCGGTTAGTGTTCACACTGGCTCCTCCTTCTGCTCCTGCCTTTGTCCAATGGGCTCCACACCAGCAGCGCAGAGGATTCTCTTTCTTCTCGATCCAACTTCTGGAGTCCTGGCCCAGCGTTTAATGTCACATATCGTGTATACTCAGTCACCTGTCGCAGTGTTCCGCCTGCCTGGAACACACAAAGATTCACGTTGTAGGCGATTTCAAAGAAACAAAAAACGTACACTGAACGCAAAATGAATTTCCAAATACACTGGGGTGGAGGGGCACATTCAGTCAGGAACACACATTCACCCCTGGTGCATTTTTACGCACCTATTGACGCTCTTTCTGCATCAGTTTAAAGTAAATGCCTTCATTTATGTAAAGGAAAACACAAAATTCAGGCACAAGATGGCAATTCACAATGCGATAGAATACAACAAGCTTTCAGGCGTTCTGTGCTGCTTTTAAATATTCAGAGTCAGATTAACTTTATTGATCCCTAGGGGAAATTCATTCATTCGTTCTCCTGTAGATCAACTTTTCTGCTGAGTCCACACACACAGTCCTGATTTACTCCTCTGTCCTCGTTTGCTTCTTTTGTTTCAGGATGTATCCTCGTGAAACATTCAGGTAAATGACCTACAATATAAACAAAACACTGATACACCCCTGGACTTCAACAGCTCGGAAGTGTTTCAGCAGGAGATGTTTCAGTAGGATGTGTTTCTGCTCACGTTCAGAACATACTGTACCACACATACCTGTGTTTTGGGATGATTTTAGGAATATTGAAGGAGAGTGAAGGCGTAAAAAAAAAAACACATTTAGGCCAGAATTGATTCAAATATCGATCAAATCTGTCAGAGCAGAAAATGAGAGCATGTGAAACCCCCCGACGAAATCTACGCCTATAGAAGAGCCCAGGAACAAAGGCAATGCAGTTGTATGTTTAGTTATGTCTTCTTTAATTACACTGAGAATAGAGAACACAGACTTGTCTCTAGTTGTTGATGTACTTTGCCCAACAGCATGTGCAGCTTTTCATGTGTGTTTGGAATTAAGAAATGTTTTCTTTATGTATTGAAAACTGAACTAAGGTGTAGAATGGGTTTGTTTCTGGTTGTGGAGTTCCTTTCACTCACTGTATTATGTGACCAAGTGATTTCACCTGTTACCTATGTGGTAATCATGTGACATACTGACCATGTGACTCCCCTACATATCAATGACAACCATTGGGATTTGTCCTGATGAAGGCCTTGATGACTGAAAGGCATGTTTTTACTTTTAAAGACTTTTTAACTTATCACCCCTGAGTGTCTCAGATTTCTGAAAAAACACACATCTAGTAAGATCCCCAAACTGAAGAACACCAGAGGGACACTTGTTTTTTTGTTTTTTTTACACTTTCTTTACACCCAAGCAGCACTTTATGCAAACTGTTTCCATTTGAATACTGGAATTCCTCTGTAAAACAAGCTGCACTTATATTTGTACAATGTAGAAAGCTGTAACCCTGTTTGTGACATAATAATGATCAGGATAACTCATCAGCATCTGTGCTCTCTGCTCACAGGCACCAGGCTCAGCTTTGTCCTGGCGCAGAGTGCCAGCTCCGCATAACCCACAGTCTTAATGATCATATGATGGCAGGTTAAAGTCCCTCTGAAGACCATGAGATCGTTTCTGTCGCTGGATTCCTCAAATTTTCTAAAGGATTTAAGTACTCGTGAGGTTTACAGGAATTTACCAAGAATGTAACCTCGGTTCCAGGCAGCCTATCACAATAAGAATCAGGTCCGTCAGGAGTCAGCAAAGTCAGACTGCACTTTTCATGCCTATCAGAATGAGTATTTTTTAAGAAAACACATACAGCTATGGAAATAATCCTTTGACACCCTGTGATTTACAGTAGAAATTCAATACAACAGCCGCTCAACGTGACCCTTGATATTCTGATGTTGGAGTATTAATAATTTCTGTAATGTTTTTCCAAATCCGATGTTCTTAATTTATTTGTTACTTGTTATTGAGAAAGCTGGGTTGTTGGTGTCATTAATTTAAATACATCTTATCTCTTTATTACACTTGCAAAGCAAATATTTCATGTGACTTTTGCTTTACGAGTTACATTTATGACAAACTTTTCACTACTTTGTCACAATGAAAGAGAAGAGTTACTTCCAAAGCTGTATATTTGTGTAACATTGCATAAAGCACTATTTCAAAATAAAAGCACACTACATGCTCTATGCACTTGTAGTTCTTTGTCAGGACATGTCCCAACATTTCTGCAGGTGCACTTAAGGTTTCAACTGCATTTCAGGGCCTTGATATTGAGTACTGCTTTACTGGGACACTTACAACAGTGTATGAAAAAAAAGAAACTAATGACACTATAAATCTGAATGACTGAAGTATTCAGGAACATTTTTGCATGTGTGTTTAAGGCATTTTAGGCCTGCACTCTGCCTCGTAAAACAGATATAAGAAAATAGTTGGCTTCCTGCATGATTATCAGTTTTACAGCATCAGCTGGATCATGTCAAGCCTCGTACTTCAAATTGGCTCGATAATGTTTTTGTCCCAGTGGAAAGGCTCACAAAGGCTCACGCATATTTTCTATGGAGAAGTGAATGTTTTTTTTTCTGTTTCTGTTTTCTGTTGAGTTTACTGGACAGGACTTTGGTGTCCAAATGATTATCAAAGGGGATATATTCACTAATGTATGGCTCTCGTTGTATCACGCGGAGGAGGATGATCTTTGACTGATTTTTCTTTGTTTGGTTTGTGTTTTTCTTTCTTAGTTTTCTGTCAGTCTAGTTGTTTTTATGGTTGGCTGCTATCTGACTCCTGTATTTGTGTTATGTGGATCAATGTTAATATTTTTTGTTTTTATGGTTTAGTTCAATTTAAAAGGAGTAACATTATAGAAAATACACTAATAAATTCAAAAGATTATACACTATCTTTTTGAGAACATTAAGGTTAATTAAGGTTTAATCCATTTTGAAAGAATATTTGGGGAATATTTGGGGACTGACAGCAAAAATGTCAGTGTGGTGTAACCGAAAAAAAACTTTACATCAGATAATCAACCCTGCTTGAAAAGGTGAAGTTCTCTCTACTATAATTAACTTTATTAGTATCTGTCTGAATTATATCTGTCATGTCCATTTCATGAAGCGTCCACTTGGTGGAATATTTGTCATTGTTTTGTGGTTACACCATTTGACGTTTTCAGGCACATTCAGTCTTACTTTTTGTTAGAAAATGGTACAAATATCATTTCCAATGACCAAAAAAAACCACATAAATATAAAAAGTACATTTTCACAACCCTGATGCATGCTTTTAAAACCCGTTTTTAAAAAAATTGCTCATCTTGCCAACTCTTACTCTTGTCACATTTTTGCTTTTTCTTTTTGGTTAGTTTTAGAAAATGAGAGGAGGGAACATTTGAACATGTCCTACCAAAACTGACAAGGAAAGACTGGTCATACAACAAGTCAACTGATCTTTAAACACAACAAGCACCACTACCAGTGTCAGGGCTCCACTGCTCAGTTTTCCCCTTCCCTCCCCCATTTCAACAGCTGCTTTAGAAGATTAAAAGTGGCTGCTTTTTCTAGTATATGTATGTGATTATATGTGTCTTATTATCAGTTATTACATTTCCTCAGTGTTTTTTTAATTTTTGTTTTTATTTCAGTCCTACTCCAGTAGTATCTCATGTTACCAAATACCTTTGTTTTTCTTTATTTACACATGAAAGTGCAGAGAGAAAGCGGCGACAGCCGTGCACAACCTCTATGTTTGACACCAATAAACAGCCTTGAGGGTAAATCATGTTCTCATAACCATTGTTGTTGGAGCGTCTCTTATAGCTCACTGGGCCAAATGCTTTCATACACACAAGTGTGCTTGAAGGAGATTAAGAATTTAAGCAGATTAGATTAATGAACTCATGATTGTAATCTAGGGTTAATTCATTTTGCTGCACTTTAACCCCCCCCCTGCTGTGGCTCGAAGCCAAACTGGACTGAGGCGTTATGTGTGTGTGTGTATTTGCATATGCGTGGGTGCAAGTATTGTGTAAGCGGTCATTAATTCTTCTCAGGCATGGCACGCCGCTAATCAGACCCCCTGCAATTACTCCTCCATGCCCCAGACCCCCCCCCCCAGCATTGAAACGAGCCACACATGTTTCAATGACAGTAACCGTCACTCCAGACTCACTGTACTGCCGCATACTTGTTCACTCAAGGCAGGTGGTCTTCACAGTGAGGTCATCCTGTCTGAAACATAAGGAGAGGGGTCCATGGAGGGGGTCATCCTCACACCCGGGGGCCTCAACACCAAAACAATGCCCGAGCTTCTTATGACTCTCTATTTCTGTGGTCGCCTTCTGCTGTCAGTTAAGACTTAAATCTAATTTACATGTGCAAGTATTTACTTACTTTACATACACGTCCAAGTTTACAGAGCCCTTCTACAGTAACCATTAGAGAATATCTGACAGGACCAGAATACTATATTCAGAGGTGGAAAAGGTACACATATTCTGTACTCAACTAGATGTACAGATACATGTATTATTGATTCAACTTCTTTACTCAAAAGTATAAGATCTGAAACGTAAAAAGTGTTTCTACATTTCTACCATTGTTTGTGTGCAAAGCTACTGAACCTCACATCATCCATGTCAGTATTATTTCTCCCGGTCTCTGACTCACACTAAACAGACTGCAACTTTTCTCCCTCTCTTGTCTGTTTTGTCGTGTTTCGTCTTTTGCGTTGCCACGTCTGTCATGTGTGATATTCACTTCTCTATTCACCAAGGGCTCATCTTTTCTGTGTGTTATTGTCCCATCCTTGTAGGTTGAAGTCAGTCTGGATGTTGTGAATGTTGTGTAATCCCCCTTCGAACGCATTCAAAACAAAGCAACACGTCCTGTTTTAAGTAGAAGAAAGCAGGTCAAAACTCCAATTTTTGGAGTTGGCCAATCAATGTGTGGATGTATAAGATTGGTTGTTTCCTTGCCAATTTCTTTTTAAATTTTTTATTTTTCATATCCTGTTTAAATGCAGCTGCCACAAGCTGAAATGCACTGGTCCACATTTCATAAAGTATACTACAAGTGCTGCTGGAGTTTTTGACCTGCTACATGTATGAAGTAGATGAAGTGAGATGCTTGTTGTTATTTTTTTTACATATATATGTAGGTACATTTATCAAACACAAAAAAGGAACATGACAAAAAAACAAAACCAAACAAAATTAAAAAAAATATGATAATCTAAAACTCCAAATCTGTTTCTGCCTCAGTGTAGTAGTTTTAGTCTCCAGGATTTTCACTCCATTAAAAGTTGATCATAGAGAAGATTCAGTGGAGTATATCGCCACCATGTGGCAAGAATGTAGGCCTGCGTGTGGAGGTACTTTGTGTGAGGTAAGGTGAAGGTGGCAGAGATAGAACAAACAACCCTTACATACTGTTCCTCTCTTCAATGTATGGTCCAGTTCAAATTTGACCCGGCCCAAGAATAACCTTAAAATAAATACCTACACCAAATGCCGACCCACAGGTCTATTTCTCTGACATTAATAAATGGGTGGTTAATCCCTAATTAATCTTTCCAAGAGCACAGGGAGAGTGTGTTTTTTTGAGTTTTACATAATTTGTTAATGGAGAAAAGGCATCTACTATCACACAGTATAATGGCCTATTTTACCTAAGACATAAAAAACATAACCTAAAGTCCATTTCAGATTTGGTCAAATTTGACCCCAGAACAGCTTCAAAAATTAGACCTAAATTGTAGAACCTGGACAAAAATCTGGATTTTTTAAAGCTGTTTTCCTTTTTGCACCTTTTGGGTCCCTTTAGGAAAACTCATTACATTTCAGACAAATTAATTTTTTTATTTAGGGTGTTTTTACTGCTGTCAAATGTCAAAATGTGATTAGATTAGATTAAATGTAATATTAGATTCTGCAGGTTACAGATTAGGCATGCGAAGGATTTAACTAATACATTTTATTTGAATGCAACTTTGTCCCATGGTAAATAAAAGTATATATAAGTATAAAAGTTTTAATATGACAATTATTTGATCAGGTGTGTTTCCATCCTGTTGTGTTTACTGTACATTTTCTGACTAACTGTGGAAGAATTTGAAACAATGCTACGTGAGCAAGACGCATCACATGTCTGGCAGAGGGCAAAGCTAAAGTGGGCTTCAGGTTTTTGGACAAAATGGATCAAATTCTGTGTGAAAGACCTCTGGTTACACCTACCAGCTCCTCAATCGACAGCTCAGGTAGTATGTTACTATATGAAATACTGCATCTAACTGAAAAAATCCACTTTAAACTTACATTTTATATCCCAAGTCAGATATCAAAGGACAGGATAACTGTTAGTTGTTTCAGTTGTTTTACTCCCCCCCTGAACTGCTACCTTATCGTGGTGGGGGAGTTTGAGTGCCCGAATGATCCTGGGAGCTATGTTGTCCGGGGC
>JAPQRN010000019.1:25082132-25095155 GCA_037367275.1 Coranthus polyacanthus
GGGTCCCACCGGAAGAGCTGGAGGAGGTGTCTGGGGTGAGGGAAGCCTGGGCTTCCCTGCTTAGACTGCTGCCCCCGTGACCCGGCCCCGGATAAGCGGCAGAAGATGGATGGATGGATGGACGGATGTTTCAGTTTATGCCCTGGCTTTTACACTCAAATTAAAATATGACTCTACAACTAATATGCACCTACTGCTGATCTCTGTGATCCAACTCCTTAGTGGATGGAAACAAAGTCAACTTTTCTTTTGATGAATTTCTCATAATTCATCTCATAATTTGGTTTAAATCAGTGACACATATTGGATGGAAACCTGACTAGTATCGTGTATTCTCTTCAAAATCAAAATGTAGGACATCATCTCAATATGTGGGACATGGAGACACGGGATAAAAATGCTGCACAGTCCCACAGCGTCCCACGCAAAATGGGACACCAGGTTACCCTAGGATGGAGTGTAGGTTTCCTATGGGTGCCAGTACACGTTGGGTTTGAGGGCAGTGAGGTGGTGGATAGGATATACGGCACGTTTGGACAGGCAGATGTGCAGGAGTCACTGGATGGATGGATCAGTGAGAGACAGATCATCGATGCAGCTAGAGTTGGATGCAATGGGTAAGAGATACACAACATCCAGCCATCAGTTAAACTTGACACTAGATTGAACACACCATAGAAAGTTCAGATCAAATCGTCAAGGATAAGGCTGGGACGTACGGAAGTGAGGCTTGGTCTTTAACATTGGAAATGAGAAGGCGTTTGGAGAGCTGTGAAGTCTGGTTTCTGAGAAGAATGATGAAAATCTCAAGAAAGGATAAAAAAAACAATGAGGAAACTTTAAGGAGGAGCTGGAGCAAACAGAAGAAGAATACTTTGATGTCTAGTTTGAAAGAATGGCTGGAGGAGAGGGCTGTAAGAGATAGGAAGGAAATGTTGGAAAAAGTTATTTGTGGAATTGTGGCATGACATGATTTTCCAAGTCAAAGGACATATGGGACCTAAAGAGAGAGAAAAGGCTGAGACACTGTGGACTAGGCATTGGGTTGGTGTCAGTGGAGAAGCACAGAGACGGCGATTGTGAATAATGAATGGAGTCGTGGAGTTTGTACAACATGTCTGATGTGTTGCCCGCTCAATGCTGTGGAGATTTTTATTCATGGCAAGACTGTAGCCATGGAGTCAACATTGTGAGTGTGTGTGTGTGTGTGTATGTGTGTGTGTGTGTGTGTGTGTATGTGTGTGTGTGTGTGTATGTGTGTGTGTGTGTGTGTGTATGTGTGTGTGTGTGTGTATGTGTGTGTGTGTGTGTGTGTCGGCTTCTAAATTTGACAAATAATTTCCTTCCATTATAAAATGTTTATATATATTAGGATTAGACTGTTGTGATATTGTTATTCAATCTAAGCAGAGGAGAGACAGAAAAGGGAGAAAATGGACACAAACCTGCAATGTCAGAAATAAAATAAGTGTCTCTGAAGAGTCACAACATAAATAAACCACAGTAACTCAGTACTACAACTGGTAGAAATAATAATGTCAGTTCATTAAGTTTCATTTCCGGTTGCCTTTCATTTCTTAACAATTTCTTCATTAAATTTCTTACATTTTTAATTTGATGATTTTCTATAAGAGGGTCAGTCTGTCTATCTGTCGATTGGTCAGTCGGTCCCCATTACATTTAAGGTGTAATATCTCAGGAATGACTTGAGAGAATGTCTTCAGTTTGCACAAAAGTTCATTTAGACTCTAGGATGAACTGAAGAGATTTGGTGGCCAAAGGTTAAAGGTCAAGGTCACCATGACCTCATATCTGTTCATGTTATCAACTCAATATTTAAGTAAGATTTCCTCAAATTTGGTACAAATGTTCGCTTGGACCCACAGATGAACTGATTAGGTTTTGGTGGCCAAATTCAAAAGTTAAGGTTGTTGTGACTCCACAAAACACATTTTTGGTCATAATTGCTAGTAATTGATAAAAATACATGAACAGATTATGATGCAAGGATTGCGGACGCATCTGAATGAACTTATGGTTCTGGTTTTTAATCAATATATTGGGAAGCACAAATTGAACATATTTGAATATTAGGGAGATGAGTCCCCTCCAACAGGCTATGTATTATAATTATGGCTTTGATTCATGGAATAAAGCAAAATGAATTTAAAAGTCCTTTACAGCGCTGCATGGTGAAGCGGTGCTTCAAAAACAGAGGGATAGAGAGAGGGCGCATGTCGTCCAGTGGGTGGCAGCAGTGCACTAAACCCAGCCTACTCTGCCGGAAAGAAGAAGATGACGAAATGACGTTTCCTGTCGTCCGCCGCTGTCAAGGTCTTTGGATACTTACGTTAGCCGAGCTGGTGGTGGCTGCCCACACGTGCATTTCAATTAAAGTATCTTTAAGTCTACAGTTTTCGATATCGACTTGGGTGAAGATGGACGGCTTCGGTTCGGACTTCTCAGCAGGAGGTTCAGGCGGTAAAATGGACACCGGCACCATCATGGAGCAGGTCAAAGTCCAGATCGCAGTGGCTAACGCTCAGGAGCTGCTGCAGGTAAGTCATTGGATCCCAATGCTAAGCTAGCACCACTAAGCTGTAGACAGTAAAGTCAACTGGACAGTAGTGTTAATTCACCTAGAAATATGTCAGTGATATTATTATCACGGTTTTGACACTGAAAGGAATAGTTGGCATTAATAAAATGCTGAGATTCTTCCCGATGTTTCGAAGCAATAGTTACATGTTAGCATCGTGGACTGCTTTTGTAACTGAAAGTCAGTGCATATGTAACTATATATAATAAATAAAATATCCTTCTCCTCTGTTTCAGAGAATGACAGACAAATGCTTCAAGAAGTGTATAGGTAAACCTGGAAGTACTCTGGACAACTCTGAGCAGGTATGTGTGTGTGAGACGTAGAAACAGAGCAAGTTTACCTTCAGATGAGGAATAATAATAATAATGAAACTATGAGTGAATAAGTCTGCAGGCATTTGAAATTTGATTTGAGTTACTTTCTGTTATAGTGAATTAAATATCTTTGACTTTTTGCACTGTTGAAGTGTCACCTTGAATTCTGGTCATTTTTAAAAGACGAGATTTTACTGATTAGTTCATAGAGACATCACCAGAAATGTCATTATTGTGACATAAATTTCTATGTCACTTAATTTTACTCTGCATATTTTGATGCTGAAGAAATTATTTTTATCATAATTATTTTGAATGTTCTATGTTTAAGTTTCTGAAATGTACACACTATAAAGAACAATTTAAAACCATCAAGAACCATGTTGTACGTCGTCGTCATCGTCTTGTTCAATAAGAACTCAGATTGCACTCATTTTGTTTAGGCACTAAATAAGAGACTACAGGTGTTTTTTGGTCTTGTTTGGCCTTTTATGACGTTTTTCACATTGTTGTGTATTACATGGCTTTTTTTGTCTCATCACATCTTGTGCGAATAATTTAAGACCACGAATAACCTCCTGGCTTCAGTCACGACCAAAAACGAGCCTTTAAATTTGAAAGAAATAATGATTTGGCTGATATAACAATGTTTTTGGCCATATAGTCCAACCCTAGAGACAATAGGTTAATTAATCAGGAAAGTAACTGTTGCAGGGTTTTTCAGCTGACTTAGGTGGTGTCTGGGTTCCAGCATGTAAGCTTGTGTAAGATGGGTGGGGCCAAAAAAATCAGACTTGTTCAATTAAAACTATATTTAATTTCACATCATTGTGGACCATTATTATTACTAAATATTTATACAAAAAATAAACATAAAAAACAACTTCAAAACAAAAGTTGCAACCATTAGATCTGGGGAAAGTCCACATTGATCTTACATTACAGTTATTTCTTGTTTACCATTTGAAATTGAATCCAAGTGTTAGGTGCATGGTTTTGGAGTCTGGAGCTCCTTTTTACGTTTTTCAATAATAAAAAATAATTTTGAGCCATTTCTATTATCATATATGTGTAAAAATGTTGGGAAAGCATCGCTGTGAACCACCCGTTACTTAGTTTTGATGCTCTCCACATAGATTTGACATGAATTTGGTTTAGATGGTGCCCCAAAAGGCTTGGGTGCAGCACCTAAGCATTGTAATGGTAGGGAAACCCCTGATGAATCATCTTCTTTTGTCCTCACAGAAATGTATTGCCATGTGTATGGACCGGTATATGGACGCCTGGAACACTGTGTCCCGGACATATAACTCCAGATTACAGAGGGAAAGAGCTCGCATGTGAGCGTCCCTCTCGTCACCACTTGTTCTCCTCAGACTCTGCAGACCGTATGGAGGAGCACAGCCACCCATGGAGCTCCTGAGCTGTGTCATGGCAGCAGCAGCAGCCGCACACCTTCAGCTTCTGTCATTATACCTCACAGACAAACAGGCAGGCTGAGCCTTGTGGACCTTAGCCATAACAATGTCTTGGTAGACATTTTCATTTTGCTCTGAGGAACAGTTCAGTAACCCAAGTTTATTTGATTGTGTTTTAATGTTAGGAATAATGTTCTGGCCAACAAGCAAGCATGCATTCAAAGCAGAAGTGTGGACGGGGAGATGTGAAACTTGAGTGAATGTTTTGATGAGTGTGTTTGTCTGTGTGACTTACTCCCACATTGTATGTTGGTATAAGCTCTGTTCACTGCTCCACTGCAATCCTGAACATAAGTGTATGGATTGAATGTGGCTTACTTCAAGCTTCAGTAGGCAGTATGTTTTAGTTTTGTTTTGTTTTTTTTGTTTTTTTGACATCACAGGGCAAAAATTCCATATTAACCTTTTTAGCATATTGTAATTTGATAGGTCTGAGGGGAAATTCGACTTCTGCGCCTCCTCTTGGCTCTGTTTCAGGCTTTAGAAAATCTAGCCTGTGACAAAAGATTTTGGCCAATCACAGTCTTTTCAAAGAGGGTGGATATAAAAATGGGTGATGGACAGCTGCAATGGCCAATCGCTGTCAAGACTTGGTTTGTGTTGTGTTTTTCTATACAGACTGTGTTTAGGACAGAGAGGAGAGAGGTGGAGGCTAGTTTCAATTCTGGCATTTTTTTCCTAATTTCTGTCTACTGTAGCTTTAATGAACCGTGGCACCATAGCCTTTGTTTTTGGAGTAACAGTGGGTGTTTACTACACCGTGACTTCAACAGAAACATTTTGTTTTATTGGAAATCTCTCTGCAATCAGACTAAGGGCGTTTTCACACCGGAAAGTTCGAACCAAAGTTTGTCTTTTTGTTACATTATGTACGTTTGGTCTGGTTAGTTTTGCTTTTTGGGAGTAGACTAATACATCCTGCCGTCATCATCTACATGTTCTGCATCTCCCTTATACACAGGCATGTTGACATGTTGTTAATTCGGCCCATTGTCTTCTTTCGTCTTCTGTTTTTCTTTTTGTTTTTTTGGAGACAATAGCCTTCCGTAACTTATTGTAATTGGTCCGAAAGTCCAAACCCTCTCAAAAATGTTTTCACACTGTAAATGAACGGAATCATGGTTCAGGTTGATCAGAACCGAGACTACCCCTTTTGTTCGGACCCAAGAGTGGCTCTTGGTCCGCACCGTAGTCCGGGCCAGACAAGGTAGGTGTGAAAGTGCCCCAAGTTTCATGAATCTGTATAATTTGGATACACAATAAGGAGAAGTGTATAGATATTTAAGCCCTCTTAAGTTACTAACAGTCTCAAACTACTCTTAAAGACTGTGTAATGTGCCCTTTATTTCCAGTGTGTATATAAATGCTCAGATAGAGACTAAATATTTGTGCCTACAGATTAAGCAGCACAGCTGGAGCCCTGAAGGGGCAGCGCAGGCGTTCCTTAACACCGTGTTACTTTGAACACCCACATAAATCATCAGGGAGAATTAAAGAGTAACTTGGTGTTTTCGCCCGACATTCACAACCTACAAAACAGTGCTATATCAAAGTACGCCTGGAGAACAAAACAGTTTTGTCTGACCTGTTTTCCAGTTGTCACTCTATCTGCCCCCCTCCACAGTAGTGGGCTTGTTTCAGCAGGGTCTGCCTTGCTGCAGACGGACTACTGAACCATTCTCAGCTTTGTGTGTACAGTTTGTCAGATGTCTGGGAACCAAACCAATCCTTTTTTTTTAATCCTGCTGAGTTTGTGTAGGGGAGTAAGAGCCAACAAAAAAAAAAAGCCTGTGAACATTATTTGCAGTGTGTGGAGGTGTGATTGTGAGCAAATCAAGAAATCAATAAAATCTGTCAATCTTATATTTCTCGTCTGTTCTGGTTTTGTGTTTATCATGAAAAATACTGCATATCTGCAAATATCAGTTAATTGAGAAGTATCTATAAAACTCATCTCAAAAACATCTTGTCCCAACAGGCACTTTTGAAGAAGAACTCTAATTTTCCCAGAAAGTCCACCTTTGAGAAATAATTACTTTACATCTTTTGGTTCTTATTATTTTTGTAATAATGGAGACAAAAAAGACAAGGAAATGCACCAATAAATGAACCACATATATTCTGAACCCCACACAACAATAACAACAAAAAAAAGAAGAACACACAGGTATGTTTACAGGTCTGGAAAATAAATAACTGAAATAAATACTTTGAATTATGCATGTGTTAGCAGAATATCCATAAGCCATAGTCCTGGGGAGGATTGTCCCGGTACAGATGATTGCACAGTATTTCAAACAGCACCCATGACCATGAGGTCACATAGGTCAATACTGTGGAAACTGAGTATGTGTATGTGTTGACTGTCTTTAAGCATGACTTAAGTCCTTGTACAGTACGGTTGTCTGGAGAAGATGTATGAGGAAAATCCTTTGTGTCCGTGTTGGTTGTCATCTCTGTACGTAGAGCTGCTCGTTCAGAAAGGCACGTATGTAGATATCCACTTCCTGACAGTAGTCACTTGAGTATACACACCCGGATAACCTATTCTCCCACATCCATGTCCCCAGCTGGTCACTCCAGCAATAAACCACTGGCCTGAGTGCTGACGGCATGTCAGCGGCCCTCCAGAGTCCCCCTGGATGATTAAAGGAGAGGGGAAAAAGATCAGTTTCAGCAGAAAGGTTGAACATGCCTGTCTGCAGAGTTCTCCTGGTTGTTCTTCACACCATAGTAACCAACCAGCCAAGTCTGACAGTGACTGAAATTTGGCTTAGGGCAGCCCTCAAACAGAGGCTTCTTAGTCGCAGATGGTACCTCATATCACCACAATCTTTTCAACGTAAGGGAGAGGAGAGTTGGCTGAACATGCTGATATAAATTTTGTGCAGGTTTAGTGGAAATTGTGGGAAAGACATTGATGTAAAAAAGAGAGTTTTTCTGGATTTGAACAGAAATGTCGGCTTTGATTTGTTATTGGGTTTAGGCTCGTAGTAGTAGTATGGTTCACTGTCACTGGGCTTTGGGAGTCACAATGTCTGAAAGACGACAAATGCACCTACTTCTGTGTTAAAGAGTAAGCTCGGTTTTAAAAGAAAAGTTTTGAATATTTCCAAGAGCTTCTCTCCACTCTAGTGACGACATCAGTCTGAACATTTTGTGCAAAATCAGGAAAAAAAAAAAAAACTTAAACTGCGATTGCATACACACTGTAGTAGATATTCAAATACCAATTAAGCCCAATAAAGTGTGAAGTCCTGTGACCTGTTTAAAGTTTGAAGCATGTTTCTACATTAAACCATGACAAAGTAATGTGGTTCTAAAGATGGTGTAGGTTTGATAAATTTCACAATGTCTCCACATTGGAAATGAATGGGAAGTTTTTTACAGTTTCTGGGATTTTTGTCACAAGGGCTACTCAGATCACTGCGAAAATCCATAGCAAAGTATTCCCAAATTTGGCACACATTTTGATGTGTGACTTGTGTGTGTGTTCTCAAAGCTGTGGGATGACTTACACGTCGATATTCATACAGAAGCTGAAGAATTGGAAGAAGCAGTATCATAAACGCGTCAAATCTTATTATGTGTCTGCTTATGCTTGCACATAGCAGGCACATAATTACCTATATGCTTTTATACCTTAATTACATAAAGTGCAAAATCATTAAGGAGGAGGGAGGCAGCAGCAGAGAAAGACATGGACCTTGTGGGTACAAGGAGAATGTCAGTTGGATAGCTACTGAGATGCCAGGTGCTTTGACCGAGACAGGAATGCATGAGGGTTTCCTTACATAAGAAGATTACAGTTTGGGAGCAGGTGAGAAGGGGAGCTCTGTATTTTTAGGAAGGAAAGTCCACTCACTCCTATCAGATAAGTACCATAAGTGCAGCAATGTTGCTTAAAAAGCAACACTTAAGTAACCAGCAACACATCCACACTCACGTTTGTGCCCTAATAATATATTGTCGATACTTTCAAGCCATGATTTGTTCATGTGCTTTTTCTTTTTATAGGTCTGGAAATGTCTAAAGCATAAAGGGCAACGTTTACTTTTGTCTGACCTGGTTAACCACCACTGTAGAGAGAATTAACAGAGCCATGGCCCTATTTCTCCGAACATTTACATAGTCTTGCTCCACAATCTTAGCGCTCAAATGCTGCCAGAATTGCACCGCCCAGACGTCCACCCTTTAAAGTAAAGTGTTTGTGTCAACCTTACCAGACAGGTGTCCCTCCCTCCTTCCATGTAACCAGCACACATCATGCTGGGAGTCAGCACATTTCCATACGAGTGTTCGCAGTCTGCCTGGTCAATGATGTTCACTGCAGCTTTCTGCAGCAAGTTAGTCAATGAACCTGTGGAGAAGAGACAGTTATTGTCTATATATTAGAAAGTATTTTTCTCAGCAACCCATAGCTACATACCACTGTACACTGTCACACAATGACAGGAAAGACAAGTTGCTGTTAAAGGTCCAGTGTTTAAGATTTAGGAGGATCTAAATGCAGAAATGAAGTATAAGATTCATAGTTATGTTTTCATTAGTGTGTAAGCGCCATGTTTCCAACTGTGAAGTTTACAACATGATACACATAACAGAATTAAGAATAATATGAAAAAAATTGCAGGGAGAATTTGGCTCGCACAGGCATGTGAGGATGTTTCATGTATAATAATATAGAGGTGAGGGAAGGGACAGACAGAACAAGAGGAAAAGAAAGAAAAAGATAGAAAGAAGGAAAATGAGAAAAAAAGAATAAGGAGAGAGGGAGAAGAGAGAAAAAAACTGTACTTGGGAAAATCTCAGGCTGGATCCCAGAGATGTTGCCTACTTATTTATATATGTATACTCCTGCTCAAAATCAGAATTAAAAAGATCAGATTCCATGTGATTTGATTGTTATGAACCCCCCCCCCCCAGATCTGAGTCATATATGAGCAAAACATCTGATTTGAGCCACTTTAGCCTGCAGTCTGAATGTATCCATATTACAACTGGACAACGCTGTCTCTAAAGCTGTACTTGATGTTAGAATAAACGTCTTTCACCTCCTTCCCTCATGGATCCCCAGCCTGTGATGTAGCACTCGGCGTTCTTCAGGAAGCGGTGCACCGGTGAGGGGAGACACACTGACTGGATGGTGTAGGACATGGGGGCTGGGACTGTCAGCTCCAGCAGAGCCACATCATGGTCCATGCTGGTGCCGTTGAAATGTGGATGAATGATGACCCTCTGGATGGGGATGACCAGGGCTCCTACCCCAGAGCGCAGCACAGATCCAAGGCTCACTGCCCAGTTAGAGGGGCCAGGGTCACTGTGGGTATGGGTTATGAGTGAAAACAAGCTCACTGCCATTCTGAATGTAATGGAAGAACTCTGCTTGAAATGCTATACTTAAAAATCCAGCTAAATCCAGTACCTCTTGAAACAGTGTGCTGCAGTCAGCAGCCATTTGCTGTGAATGAGTGTGGCGCCACAACGGTGAAGCTTCTGGTACTGAAGGCTCCCGATCCAAGGCCACTCCCCACGCCGAGCTGTTACTCCACCCACAATCCTATGGGAACCCAACGCAGGACGGACACCACAATCTAAAACAAACAACACACCTCAGAGACATTGTACCTCTAATGACTGAAGCACTTTCTCATGCATTGCATTATAAACTTACTGCAGTTTCTTTCATCGGCCTCATTGGGGCAGTCGGTGACTCCATCACATTCTGGGTTCACCTTGCTGATGCACGACGTGGAACTACACTGGAAGTTTCCACTGCAGTTTAAAACTGAAAGACATGATTTAAAGTGTAGGTCAGATGCCAGACTACAAAACTACGACTACTGAACATTTTGAAACTCTATATTCATGTATATATGACATTATATATTATTATATCATATAGAAGTGACTTCATTCTGTTTTTTCTGATAACTGATGAGCATAAGTTTTCTTCTGGTGGGTCATTACCAGGTAGTGTTGGTTCAGATAACAAATCCACAGCTATAGTCCTGGGAACAGGTGCATTATTAAAAGTCCCTCCTGGAACGGTAACAGGCACCGTGGCATCATACAGGGAGTTATCATGGTCCAGTTCCAGATCTGTGTGGCTCAGAATCCAATTACGGAGCCTGGTTACCCGGGAGTAGACCCCGGGTCTGTTGATCTGAGCACAGCCCAGACCCCAGCTCACCACCCCGGCCAGGAAGAACCTCCCTGGCGCCCCCTCACACACCAGAGGCCCCCCAGAATCCCCCTGCATGGAAAACATAAGACCCTTAATTATCCTACAGGTCAGTACTTTGCTATTGTAGAATAGAATTACACTCTTCATGTAAGCAATTTAATGAGCAGGGAGCCAAGCCAGGTAGTTATCAGGGGCTAGCTGCACCAGCTGGTCTTTACTAAGCCTGGATTTTCTTAAGACCAGTCCTAAGCATTATACATTGGTTGCATCAACCAGACTTACTCCTAGTCTTAACTATGTTCCTACATCCCTCTGACCCCGCAGATATAACTGTGATACGCACACCACGCTAGTCCCTAATAATTCTCTCTCATCTAAAAGCTACTCATTGTAAAGTCTATATATGAGACATGCTATTCTCTATGATACAAAGTATGTATAATACGCCTGCTCCTGACTAGGCTAAGATTTATGCCCAGCCTTAAGACCAGCTGGTGCAACTGGTGTAATTATTAGGTTCGCTGAGTTCCAACCGACTTAGCTTAAGACCAGGCGTAAGCCCTGTTGATGCAACCGGCCCCACATGATTACATTCTTATCATGCAATCTGGATTGTTTTATTCCAAACATATAATGAGTTGTGAGTATAGACTGTATTAAGGAAGTGTACAGAGTCACTGCGATGCCTCCCACTGGTTTCTGAAGCCATGACAAAGATGATCTAACCAAAGATGGAAGATTTCAGCCGCTTCACCATTAATGAAAACAAAACAGCTAATTAGCGGCTAATTAGCTTAAACCTCCAGAATATTCTCCTAATATTTATGACAGTTAGTCTTGTGGTTCAGCAGAGCATATTTCTTAGCTGTGGTGGTAGATATTACTGACATGTTTAATGAGTTTGGTTTTGATGACATAAAGAAGAACAGAGACATAAAAGGTCATGCGTGTTTGGCTACATGACTGTAGAGCTGCTGTAAATGGGACCTGCCTGTCGCATATATCAAGCTGTCATTTGTGTCAATCAAAGACAGGTGTCAAAGCCTTTTATTCGGCCTAAAATCTTATTAATGGAGCAATAATCTAAAGATGGACCAGAACACTTATTAGAGGGTCCAAATAAAACCAATGAGTCCAGAATGACTCATGACTGATTTAGTATTTTTAGAGAGAAGTTCATTGTAAGTCTATGGGACCCAGGGCTTTTTGGTGCAGCATCTAGTGGCCGTCAGCTGTATTACACTTTAACATGACCTCCACATTGGCTTCACTTTGGAGCTGAAGTTCTTGCTCTTTGGTTATGAGCTGATTCATTATTAAATTGTTAGAGCTGTAATGAGAGGATGGACTAAGTCTTTGCTTTGCTTTCTCATTTTTGTCACATTAGCAAGCATTATCATGTCATGGTGCAAAAGTTTTTAGGGTGGGACTGATGCTGACACAAAGTTTTGACCTTATATATAGTTTCAAAATACCCAGATCAGTGGTGTATGTATACAGACTCTGCCTCAAGACAGGAATCTTTTGTAAGAAGATGATGTAAAATGAGACCTCATACTATTGTAGCTACCTTATGTGAACTGTTTACTATCTGAAAACAGACAAAAAGACAATGTGGTGAAACAGCACTGACCTGACATGAGTCCACCTTGCCCTGCAGGAATCCGGCACACATCATGTTGTGAGAAATGGCACCTCTGTACACAGATGATTTATTGCACACCTTGGAGTCGATGACTTTCACCACAGCCCTCTGCAGAGTGGGAGGCACCTCAACTGGGTTAAAGTAGAGCACACGGAAAGTGTATTACACACTACACATACTAATCATAGTCCAGTATGCACTCTAACACAGCAAACGAAATGGTGAAAATTATTTAAGATTTCTTTTATTTTTATATGTCAAAATATGAGGATGTGTTTGCACTTGTAATTAAGCAATGTGGCAATATGAACTCCAAATCAGAAACAGTTTGGACGGTACTGAAAATACAAACTAATAAAAGAAAGCACTGATATTAAAATCTACTTTGACTTGTATTTCATCGTAGACAGTATGAACACAACATATTTCATTTTTTGTCATTTGTAAATATACATCCATTCCTCACATACCAAAACATTTGATGTGAACAGGTGATTGTCATCATGATTTGGTACAAAAGCAGAATCTAGGAAATGACAACAATGTTCCTCAAAGAAAGATGGGAATGGATTTGGATATTTCAGCCTCTATGGTTTCAGCCTCTATTTCAGCCCCTTGGCAAGGGTCTTTAAGTCTAAGATGAGCAACGTGATCTCTGATCCCTCAGACGACACCACATCAAGAACCGCCATTCATCTAGACCTGATAGAACCTCATGGGTCAGGATTAAGAACCGTCATTCATCTAGACCTGATGGAACCACATGGATCAGGATTAAGAACCGTCATTCATCTAGA